>JAPKLW010005689.1:5720-19889 GCA_026898455.1 Plectranthus barbatus | reverse complement strand
GAATTGGCCCCCTTGGTAGGCCAAATTCTGAAGCAAAGGACTCAACCGTCCACCTCACCAATCGGTTCATGAAGACACCGACAATGGAGTCCCCAACCGGTTCACTCTTTCACAGAAGATTTTGAAGATGTTCCATGTGGAACGCATGAGGTGTTAACGTTATGAATCTAACAACACCACTAGCTTGCAGACTGGACATTACCCACTCTGCTATGTGGTAATCTTCTTCATACTCCTCATACAGACCAACATCACAGAGGATTCTGTGACGCGGAACGAAAAGAGATTGAACTTGCTCCATATCTTCGTACTTGAAAATTTTTTTTTGGAGAAGACGAGCGAGAAGTTACGGAGAGTCATAGCAAATGCATCGCATGTCTATGCTATTTATAAAAGAGAAATTAGTAACTATTCACTGCTGAAGCTGAAGAGTCACTACGAGGAGTGAGAAAATTCATTTATGTGAATGTCAAATCTGAAGAAGTCATGATCTCGCATCAAATGCAATGCCGAAATCATGACGATGAAACCATGACATACGTGGCAGCATCTGTTCAACTCTACCACCATCGGCTACTGAAGCTTTCATATCAGACGTGCAAGGATAGCATTTCGCTTTATATAAGCATTTAATGCATTCAGACGACGGCGACAAATAGGGATATGCCACATCATCCACACTCGAGCTCCGAAAGACGTGTTTCTACCCACGATCTGACTCTCAACCCCAACCGTCGATTAACACTAAAGTGAGTTCAATCCTTGCCAACGATTTATTCACATACTTCGAAATCCTTTACACCTTCATCCGATTTCGAAACACTTCAAATTTCACTTTCAGAAATTCTCTCACACCCCCCTCTGAAAAAAACCTACCAAAATTCTCAGAAATTCTTACCCAACAATGACCTCAAATCAGGATTCTTCCATTCCTTCTCATCAGAATACAGACTCATCTGAGAATCCTGATAATGTTAATCTCCAACCACCATCATTTATATATCCCTCAATCGCTTGCTCGCCCCTGCATGTTCGACATGCACCAGAGTTCACAGGCATCGAGAAGAAGGAGGATATTGATGTATCCATCCCTTACTACACCTTAGTCACCATGGCCAGACAGAAGAAGTTGTCCACGCACTCGGGAGAACGGCGACGAGTTGCTCAGATTATGAAGGACAGGATTCTGTACATGCCGCTCGCCAACAAACAATTTCCTAAATGGATTTTGGATCTTCTTGACTCCGAGCTACTGGTAAAGTATCTCACTGCTGAACCTGATCGATTTCATCCGCATATGGTTTCTGAATTCTATGCTAGAGCTGTGATGAGCGATGATCAGAAATCTTTCAAAACTTGTGTCTATGGGAATATCATAGACGTGAATGCTGATTTACTTGCTCGCACTTTTGGTCTTTGTAATTATGGAACCAAAATCTCTCAATATAAGATAACTGACACTGCCGAAATAGAAAGACGATGGAATCTTTGGAAGAAGCCAGAAGAGAAGAAGCGAATATTTAAGCCTAACACCTCCATTAATACCTTAACAGAGGAATACAAACTCCTCGCGGAGATTGTAATCAAGATGCTCCAGTGTGATGCAGGATCATACGCAGAGCTCTCTGCTAAGAAATATGCCGTGATGATGGCATTAAACGACAATGTTAAAGGCAATTGGGCCGAGTTCATCTTTGAACGTTGGGCGGAACATGTCAAGAAGAATGCTCACATGGAAGTAGATGGGACATTCTCATCAAATGTAAACTTTGGACTGAAGATTAGTAAACTGTTGGAGATACTGTTTACTAACAAAGGAGTAGATCAAGGAGTTGAACTTCTCTCTACCGACTACATTCCGATAACGCGTCGCAAGCCTAAGCCAGTCAACGTCAGAAATCCTCGGAAGTTAAAAGGGAAATCTAACGTAGACAAGGATAAGCTTACCTCTCCAGAAGAGCCAGATAAAGCTAGTTTGGTGGAAGTCACTCTCCAACACTCTATTCCTATTTCTGAAGAAGAATTACAAGTGCTGAAGAAGAATGCAGAAACGGATCAATGCTTCCGAAATCTCGAAGAGATTGAAATGATAGGAAATCTCCCAGTTGACCAGATCAACGAAATAATGACATCCAAAGAAGCAGAACAGCAACCATCTACTATTGGCGCCTTGGCAGTTCCAATTCAATCACCAAAGAGAGCTGCTACGAAACCACCAGCAGTAATAGCAAAGAAGAAGATCAGAAGACGGTTGGAACTTCTGCCTGACAAGGAAGTAATTGATAAAGTAGAAGCAGAACAGGCGAGTACTGCAGCTGCTGAAGGTATTAACACATCGAAGAAGCATTCTACTGAGGACAGCAATGATCCAGATTACGTTCCTAAGTCTCTCAGGACCAGAGAAAAGCCTAATCAAGAATCAAGAAAAGCAAAAAGGAGGCGTATAACTACTCTGAAGGAACTCGAAAAGAAAGATTACCAGAAATTCATCACTAATTTGACATTCGAAAACAGAGACAGGCAATTCGAACGTGTCAAATCAGCTGCTGAAGAGTTCAGGGCACAGAAGAACGCTGCTGAAGAAGCTAGCAACGAAGGAAATGCTAGTGGAAGAATAAGTGCTGGGGTAGTCAATGACACTCCAGCAGAGCATATACATCATTCCTTAGAAGAAAGCCATGATGCTGGAAAAAGTCGAATTTCAGCAGAAAATAAAGAATTAACAGAAGAAGCAATGTAGAAAGGAAAAGAAAAGGCTGACATGGGAGAAGAGTCGATTCCACCTCCATCACCTGATCAGCAGATCATATTTGAAGAAGAGGAACTATCAGACACGGAATTCTCAATAAGGCTAGCATCTGGAGCCTTCAGTGAAACCCACTTCCCAAAGAAAACGTCTCACAGAAGAAATGCGGGAGAATCCAGTGGAGTTCGTGATGAATTATTAACAGGAGTGCCAATGCAGACACACCTTGAGGAACATCCGGAGGAAACATTCCTTTGTGATGAATCTGCTGAAGATCAACAAGGCATTGAAACACATCTCCCTAATGAAGATGACTCTCACTTATCGGAACATGGATCATCTTGTCTCTCTGAATCTGATTCCGATGGAGAAACTGAAGACATTTACAATGCAAAACTCTTGAGAAAAGAAACCTCAGGATCCAAAGCTGTTCTTCGAGTACCATTCCATGGGCTACCAGGACATCGTTATGGACTCCGGAGAATTAGCCAATGGTGTGCAAAGGTTCATCCAGAAGATGCACCTAATTCTGATCTAGGACCTATGGCTGAAGAAATAGAGCAGTTCGTAGAATCTGAAACAGAGAGAGCCATAACAGATCTATTTCACAGTGCATTGGATGAGTCCATACCAGAAGGACGCTTATTAGCAGAAGAGTTCCGTCGATGGAAGAAGTTTGATTATATCATGCATCAACTCTGCTTTGAAGAAAGGATGCTCTGTATCGCAGCTAAAGGATTAAACTTCTAGAGATATGAAGAACGTTGGTGTTTTGATTGGATTGATCAAGTCCCTGGGATGAAACAATTCTCGGATAAACAAGTGATGTGCAGACTTCAAGCCATCCGAGAACATCGTGTCCTGTCAAACACTGCCGGATTACCCAAGTCTACCTTCATACCGGATGGATACTCTGATGCTAGAGTCGAATTATCCAAACGACAGGCAAAAGCTGTAGTTGCATATGAGAAACGTCGATTGGAGCATGACTCACAACAAGAGGAGCGTAGAAAGGCTCGAGCGAAGGCCCTAGCCACTGAACGTGCCGCTCTGAGATTCGATAACATGTTGGTTAAGTTTCTGGACATTGATGCTCAGGCCGTCTTTAAGAAAGCTCAGCAAGGCGAAGCTCGATCTATCCAGGAGACTGCACAAGTTCTAGATGCAGCTCGCCGGATACTGCTCGAGGAAATACGATACCAAGAGTATCTTGCTGCCAATCTCAGTCATGAACAACCGTCAAATACTCAGTCGAGTCAAGACCTCGTCGTGACTACATCCTTCAATGCCTCTCCCATAACATCTCTACCAATGCCCTTCACGTTAACTTCCGACATAGCTGAAGCATTCCACTCTTATCTGCAAACAGCCATTGAGGAAAGAATAGAAGTAGCAACCAGCCGTCTAAGAAGCGAAGTTGATGAGATACGGAGCGATGTATCTCATGTACGAACAGAGACTGCTGAAAACAAGTTAGCTATTTCTGAGAACAGAGCAGGTCTTGAAGTTGTTCAAAAAGACATAGCAGACACCAGGACTCACGCAGAACAAACGGTTGTGGCATATGGTACAACGCTTTTGGCTGCAATCAAAGAGGGGGAAGAAAGAAGAAAAGCTGACCGTGAAAGTAGAAAGAAAGAGAAACAGGAAGCAACAATAAGGGAACATGAAATGAAGAGGAAAGAAGAAGCAGCAAAACAAGAATTGAAACAAAAGGAACTAGAAGCTAGACTAGAGCTACAGAAAATTGAACATGAATCTCAATTGCAAAAGATGGCAATGGAACAAGAGAAACTGGCCAAAGAACTGGAGCGTGAGGCTGCTGAAAGAGAAGCAGGAGCAACTCTTGTTGAAAACTTCATGAAGTTCACTATGGAGAAGTTCGCGGACATTCAGAAGATTAAATCAGCAGACAATGAAAAAGAGAAGCCAGCGCCCGACTCATGAACGACAAGGTCAATTTCTTTAATTTAAATTGCTCTGTATCCAATTTGTACTGAAATCATATATAAAATTGGATCAGATTTTGACAAAATCTCATTGTCTACTTCTGAATTTTACGGGTGTGCTCTAGTTGATCTACACTTCTAGTGTACTCAACGAATTTGCATATGGATATGATGATTATATGATTGATTGATGAATGTGAATGCTTAATGATTTAAATGAATGCTAGAATATCTAGCATATTGCTCCATAGCAAACAGTTATTCATATTAATCGAGAAATATTCCCCAGCAACTTTTGAGGGGGAATTTGATTTCAATCATTCCTATTGCTTGAACCTAGTTGGAAAAACTCTGTGATAGAATAACATAGAATTGTAAAACACAGACATTCTTCCACTCGGGTCAGCAAATGATAGTAAGCTTTGATCGCACCAAAAAGGGGGAAATTGTTGGGAATTATTCCTAAAATCTCCCGTAGGACTTATTTGTAAAAGGTTTTGTTGGATCAAACCTTATCTAGATGGTCGATCATTTGCTGAAATCTAGAGAGTCTAACACAACTTGTAAAAGTCCTGTATAAGTTGAACATCGAGTTGTAATAGACTAGTGTGCTATGAAGAATCCCTAGCAGAAAAGATAAGATGGTTTCAGCATCAAACTCACAGACTGCTAGAGAAGCTGGCGAACAATGCTAAGGAATTAGCATTCGAATGTTTCAGAAATCAATGAAGAATCACATATAATACAAGTCAAAGGATCTCAAGGAATATACCTTTAGCAACGTTGAAGCCGGACTGCGACTCTGACAAAAAAGGACGCACAAGGGACGAAACTTTCCCTAAGTAATCTGGGAAGTACATCTCTACTCAGAAAGGCGTTCTATCAGTTTAATCCATTCTTGGAGGAAGAAGCCGTTGTGTCTAACGGGTATGGAGATTCAAAGTTTTGAATCTCCAACTATAAAAGGCAGATTCAAGAACTGGATAAACTACTGCTTTTACAAATCCACAAGTGCTCTTATCACTTTACTCACGAACGCTCAAGCTAAAGATTCCCTTGAAAAAGTGATCCTCAAAAGTAGTCAGTTGAGAGCCATCTTAAAGTCTATCTGAAGACTCTCAACAACCTGTGGTGTCGTTCATTGAAGTACTGACACTCCATTGAAGATAGTCCTGATTGCATTCAAGGATATCTCAATCATTGGGATTCATTTCTTTCAGAAAAGAATCCAACAGTCACTCTTGAAAGATTGTGACTCACACGGGCATTAGCCGCAAGCTTATTAAGTTCAGAGGCAAACTATAAACGCCTCATTAGCAAAGGACAAGTTTTACGAAGGTGTGCCCTTGACTTGCCCGGAGCTGTGTTCGGAGAAGTTCAGATTCACGGAGGATAGCTGTCAAGTAGCCAGGCCGAAAGCTCACTGCCTACTTAACTGAAAAGGCGATTCCTTGTACTCTGTATACTTTTCTAGTGAAATTCTTAGCGATTCGGCTAAGGAGTGGACGTAGATCTATTTGATCGAACCACTATAAATCTTGTGTTCATTTACTGCTTTACTTACTGTTTTATTGGTTTACTGTTCAAAGATTGATTTAAAACCTAGCAACAGAGTTGCTAGTGTATATCTGTAAACTAAGCTAAACAACAACTTGGACTAAGAAAACATTTTGCTGATAACGATATTAAGTGCAAGTGACGTTAATCTATTCCGCTGCATTTCGTGTTAAGATTTCAAACACGACGACTCTGATATTTCGGGACCAACATAACCCTTGAGCTGATCCTGAATACTCTACCAGAACCCTTAGTCGTCGAAGCTCTGGAATACGACAATGTCAAACAGATTTGGGACTTTCTAGGCACCCTATGTCAAGAAACAGATCAAATGAAGCGGAACAAGCTTCAACAGTGCTAGATAAGTATGAATCCTTCCAAATGCTTCCCGGTGAAAGCATAAAACTTATGGTAACTCGATTTAATTCTATTATATGTGAATTAAAAACCTTTGGGAGAGAGTACAATCTTGCAGATGTAAACGCGAAGATACTCTCAAAGATGTCTGAAAAAGATTAGTTAGTCAAGGTAACAAGCCTCAAAGAGAAGGATCTTTCGAAGATGACAACGAAAGAAGTATTTGCTCAGTTTCAGGCTCATGAATGGGACATCTTACAAACAAATAAGAATGGAACTGTGAGGGCTGTAACATCTGCTGAGAACCACGCTGAGGACTCAGCATACTTTGTCAAAAGAGATGCTTCAAAATGGAAAGCAAAGAAGACATTCCACACAGATCGTCCAACTCAATCAAGTCCAACTAAGGAGACTACCTCAGCAAGTGAGTCTCAACTAAAGGAGATTGAGTGTTCCATCAGCGAGCTGGAGGAACAAATGAATAAATTACAGAAGCTATTGTTGAAAGCTAAGGCTAAGAAAGAAGAAACTCGGGCCAAACAAAAAGGACGCCAAGGTCTTGCTTTGAATGTAACTCCCCTAGTCATCTTAAGTTTGATTGTTCACAAGTAGACAAGGAAGAAAGGGAGAGATTGAAGAAGATATTTGAAAGGCATGCATCAAAGACGGTTACAAAGGCTTTGCAGAAAGAAACCAAAATCCCTGACATTCCTGACTACGATGATGGAAGTTATTCCTTAGAAGAATATGAAGAAGATGTCATGATGTTGTTTATGGCCAAAAGAGGGGATGATGATGACGCTGAAGATGATCAAGAGGCAGAGTCAGCCTTAGCAGTCACCAATGATAAGGTAGCAAACTCTACTATATCTGCTATGTCTAGTTCAGCAAACATGCATGACACTGCTGAGTCATATTGCTCTGACTCATGAGATATAACCATGGATCATCTTTTGAAACAGTTTTCTAAATTTCATGCATTAAAAGATGTTTTAGCAAATGAAAACTTCTCGCTGAAATCTCAGCTTTTTGTTTTGACTAGTGAGATTGAAAAATATAGGTCAGCAAGCGAGGAACTTTTGAAAATTAAAGCTGAGTTCTCCATACTTACTGAAAATTTTAAAATTAGAAAAGGAGAATGAAGTTTTAAAGGACAAAAACTCCGTGCAAATACCATGTCTGTGTAAATTTTCAAAAAGCACGAGAGATCTTGATGAAATTTTGGATGCTCAAAGATATAATAATGATTTTTCCGGAATCAACTTTGAAGAAAATGATTTGAGCAATGCGGACAC
The DNA here is from genome assembly GCA_026898455.1 of Plectranthus barbatus. Taxonomy (NCBI): domain Eukaryota; kingdom Viridiplantae; phylum Streptophyta; class Magnoliopsida; order Lamiales; family Lamiaceae; genus Plectranthus; species Plectranthus barbatus. The sequence goes on along the minus strand of JAPKLW010005689.1, from coordinate 11,985 downwards.
TTAGCAACAAAATGAAATAGTTTTTGTTCCAACAACTGGGTATGTTCAGCAGAATACTAGGGATAAATGGGATAGTGCGAAATCAGCAAAGACTGTTCAGCAGAAATGCTGGCAAATGAAAGTTCCCATGCTGACCGATCAACAAAGGTTGAAAAGGATACCTGCTAAGAGGAAGTCAGTAAAGTCCTCGAACGTTACTCAACATACAGTCTCATCTTCTAAGAAGGTACGTTCACAACCTAGCAAGGCTAACCAATCTGTTGAGATTGCGAGGAAGCCAACAAACACTCCAAGTAATCGGAACAATTACTTAAGGCTTGAGTCTAACTCAATTCATTTTCAAAAGACTAAATGCTAAACACACAACTATATCCTCCAATGCTAATTTATTATATTAGTTCAAAAGGAAGGGAAAGGTAGTTAAGAGCAATGATAAGAAGATCATCAAAATTACGAAAATCTGGATTCCTAAGGGATTAATCCAGCGAATTAATCCAGTAGGACCCGTTGTTGATCGGGTACCGAAGAATTAATTTGTGATTTTTTAGGAACAAGGTCCAGCACGCAAAACCTCAAGAAACTCAAATGAATGGATCTTGGACAGTGGCTGCTCAGCACATATGACTGGAGACGAAGACATTTTCACAGATCTTCAAAAAGTCAAAGGACCTTCATTCTTATTTGGTGACAACTCAAAAGGAAGGGTGATTGGAAGAGGATGCATAGAGAAAAATGGAATGCGTATAATCAACGTGGCCCTCGTCACCAACTTGAAGTACAACTTGCTGAGCATCAGCCAACTAAGTGAAAGTGGGTATATTATTTCTTTCATTGATACAGGATGCGAGATTGCTAACAAGACCACATGAGAAGTAAAACTCAGAGGATTCTGAAAGGGTGGACTACATGTGGTTGATTGGCAAAGCGGACAACATGACTCATGCTTCATCGCATTCAGAAAAGAGGAAATAAATTGGATATGGCACAAAATACTGACGCATCTGAACTTCAAAACCATCAACTACATAGCCAAGAACAACATTATCGAAGGATTGCCAAAGGAAACCTTCAAAAAGGAAGGCGTGTGCAAAGCTTTCCAGCAAGAGAAGCATACCAAAGCAACCTTCAGATTAAATCTTGAAAATGCCATTTCCGAGTGAATCCTTAAGCTATTGCACATGGATTTATTCGGCCCAGTGACTCCACCCACTGTAGGTAATGATAACTACTCATTAGTTGTGATTGAAGATTATTCCAGGTACAAATGGGTAAAGTTGCTGAAAACCAAGGACGAAGTCAAAATAATCCTACCTGAGCTCATTTTTCAAGTACAAAATGAAAAAAATGTCACGGTGAAAAGGATTATATCCGACAATCGCACAAAATTATGCAACAGTGCTTTAATGGACTTTTGCGCCGATGCTGGGATAGGACACAAAAGGTCCACTGCTCGAACACCTCAACAAAACGGTCTGGCAGAAAGAAGGAACAAAATCTTGAAAGAAGCCATGCGAATAATACTTGCTGACACAAATCTTGGCCAAAGGTATTGGGGAGAAGCTGTAATGACAACATGCTACACACAGAATCGAAGTGGACTGAATAATAGGTTTCAAAAATCCCCCTACAAAATCTATCACAGTCGTAAGCCTTCCTTAGCTCACTTTTGCGCTTTCGGTTCACCATGTTAAATCCATAACAATGGGAAGTTGAAGTTGAGTATTTTCTCTCCCAAAGCTGAAGAAGGAGTGTTCCTAGGCTATAGACATCCTTCTCACAAAATTTATATATTGCTTAACAAGACAACTAATCTTGTGGAAATAACATGTAATGTTATTTTTTATGAAGCTACTCTAGTGCGTAGGACCATGAAAGAGCAAGGAGATGTTATTTAGGGGACCAATAATGTCAATAGACAGTTGGGCTCAAATTTTTTCGATGCTGAACCGATTGTTCCAACTAGGTTCATGAGCTAAAACATATCTCTGCTGGAGACCTCGATTGGTCGGCAAACAACCGAGAGGGCTGGTGATGCAATTGGTACTGCTGATGCCTCACAAAATAATCCTCCAAAGGAAAGTACAAGTCAAGGGGGAACTCTGGAAAGATAATACATCCAACAAAATGAAGATCCTACTGGAAATTCCTCAAGGAATGACGAAAGGGCTGCTGAAGACAACTCTCCTGAGAATACTCCGGAGCAATCTACTGAGAGAAGAATTGTTATCATTCCAGCAGATAAAACAAATGGAATTCCAGTAGACAATATTCCAGCAGATGGCAACTCAGAAAGGATTCTTGAAAACCTTGAAAACTTACAACTTGTTGATGTTCCTATCGCACGAAGCCAAACTACAAAACCCAATAGTCAATCCATCCCAGGTAACTGAGTTGACAAGACCAAAGTGGTTACTGAGAGATCATCCAACATATGCAATTCTGGGTGATATTACAGATCCAGTTCGTACCAGACATAGTGCCATGCTAGCTTGCTATGGATAAATGCTATGTAAGAAGAGTTGTCGGAGTTCACGCGCAATCATGTTTGGGATTTATGTGGATCGCCCAACTCACCAATCAGTGATCGGCACAAAATGGGTGTTAAAAAATAAGCAAGATGAGAACGGGTTTGTCGTACACAACAAAACAAGACTCATAGCCAAAGGATACGCTCAATGCGAAGGAATTGACTTCGACGAGACCTTTGCTCCAATAGCCAGACTAGAAGCAATCAGGTTATTCTTAGCTTATGCTACTCACCATAATTTCACTGTAAGATCGTGTTCCTGAATGGTGAACTCAAGGAGGAAGTCTACGTTGAACAACCTCCTGGTTTTGAACAAGGTGACAAGGTGTACAGGTTAAGAAAAGCTTTATATGGATTAAAGCAAGCTCCCAGAGCTTGGTACGAGACGCTATCTCAGTTCCTGCTAAACAATGGATTTAGGAAGGGGAAGATCGACCACACTCTCTTCCTGATCAAGGATGCTGAAGATATATTGCTTATGCAAATCTATGTGGATGACATTATTTTTGGTTCTAAGAATCTAACTCTTTGTGAAAAGTTTGCACAGCTCATGCAGAACAATTTTCATATGAGCATGATGGGAAAGATGTCATATTTCCTAGGCTTACAAGTTTAGCAATCCAGCGAAGGGATCTTCATATATCAGAAGAAGTACAAAAAGGATCTCATTAGCAAATACTGCCCAGAGAAAACAAAGACTCTGCGGATTCCCATGAGCACAACATGTCAAATTTCCTTGGATGAGGAAGACGAATTCGTAAATCCAACAACATATCGAGGTATAATTGGTTCCTTATTATATCTAACGGCCAGCAGGCCTGATATTTTGTATGATGTAGGTGTGAGTGTGATCACTGTAAAATTTTACAGATAAATTGCAGAATAGTGGCAAATAAATTTAAAAGATATCAAAGGGTAGTCGAACCCAGAGGAATTGTGTAACGAAATTATTTTATGTACTAGCTATAATCCTAAAATCAATTATTTGAGTAAACAGAAAATTGGGGTTTTGATTTGAAAAGTAAATATAACAATACTGAAATTAAAGAGTTTTTGAAAGCAAAATTTAAAGACACAGATTCTAGGGCTAACAATCAATCAGAATACATGTACATTGATTAACCTGCATTGGTGGAAAATCATAAAAATACTATAACTTCTTGGTCAGACAATTATAGCCTAGGTTACTATTATGTGAATGTGTGTGCTTTGTCGGCCTTAATAACACAGTAATAATCAACCTTTTATAATACCACAAATTAATTCCTACAATTATTATCTTCCCCGAGGACAGATATTTTAATTGTATTTAAAGTCCTTTTCCTGTTATCAATTTTCTCCTCTCGGTCTTTCATTTAATAACTATGAACCTAGAATTAATTTTATCTCTCGATCTGAATTCAATTCTAGACTCTAATAATTAAAACAAGAATTCAAAACCATGCAATTTGTGTTAATTAATTAAACATGCATTCTAGACTAATTATTCAGTGCCCTAGAACCCGCTGGGATTTCTAGCCACTCATCGCAGATAGAAATCCAAAAAAAAAAACATATTAAATTGCATAAAGATAAAGAACTTACAAGAAAAAGTAAAGGGTTTCGAGTTTCCCAACTCTCAAAGCTCTAAAAACTCCAATGCTAAAATAATGATGATGAATGATGAAAAAGATGCCTAAAACTCGAAATTACAAGGCTATTTATAGAGGTGGATGTGTATCTTATTAAGTCTAAGGCTAAAGATATGATGAATTCGAATTTAATTGAATTTTCACCTTTTTGAGTTGCGCATCGATCGACGTGGCTTGGCGTCAATCAACGCGCGTGTCTTCACGTCGATCGAAGTTGAAGCTCCGTCGGTCAAAATCGATCCTTCATCTTCTCGTCTCTTCTGCGCGGTCTCACGGTTTTGGCCATAACTCTTACTCCTGAACTCCGATTAACTCGATTCTAGTTGCGTTGGAAAGCTAACTCGAAGCTCTATCCATTTCCATGCTACAATAACCCGAATTCTTTGTTTGGAGGAACCCATCACTGCTACTTTTTCACGTTAATTGCTTTCGGAACGGGTTTCCAGTGAATTTAAGCCTAAAACCTGCAAAAACACACCATGACAAGGATAAAACCACATAGTATAGACTCATGCATGAAATATATATATATAAACTCAACAAAACTACATAAAATAATAGAAATAACATAGATAAGTGAGTAAAATTATGAACTTATCAGAGTGCTAGGTATCAAGCAAACCCGAAGAAGTCACACATGGAGTCAGCAAGAAGGATTGTCAAATATCTAAAAGTTACAGAGTCGCTTGGAACTTGGTATCCCAGAGCAGATGATCTAACATTGATTGGATATTCAGACTCGGATTTTGGAGGATGCAGGATAGAAAAAAAAAGTACGAGTGGGACATGCCAATTCCTTGAACACAAGTTAATTAGCTGGTTGAGCAAAAAAGCAACATTCAGTAGCAACATCCACAATAGAAGCTGAATACGTGGTTGCTGTGAGCTGCTGTACATAGGTGCTATGGATCAAACAACAACTTCACGACTATGAAATCAACACCAAATGTGTCCCGATCTACTGCGACAACAGTAGCGCTATGTGTATCATGAAGAACCTTGTGCATCATTCAAGGATGAAACAGATCGATATCAGACATCACTTCATCTGAGACCATGCGAAGAAGGGCATTTCAGTAGAGTACATTCAGACCGACAATAAACTTGTTGATATCTTTACCAAACCCCTAGTAGAGAGTCGATTTAAAGAGTCGTGTCACAAACTTGGCTTGCTAGGGTTGGATGATGTGATGGAAGAGTGAGTCCCAACTCTCACTTTACTTCTGGTCTTCTTGGATTTCTGAAGTTGTTGCGGATTAAAGTGTGTCCAAGCTCACGCTTTCAAAGTTCACTACTCAACAATATTATGATTTTGACGTATTATGTTTGCTGAGCTACTAGTTGCTGAGATGGTTCGATGAAGAAGATATGTTGCTGAATACGATAATTGCTGAAATACTTATTGTCGATATGATTGCTGAGTTCAGTGCGTAAAATGACCTATTTTTCGATGTGTGAGCGTGCATGTTTGTGTCCATTTTACTCCCATATCATATGTTTTTGTTGTTCTTTTGTTGTGTTTTGGTGTTTTGAATGTTGTAGGTTGAGTTTTGAGCATAAAATAGCACATTTGGTAAAATTTTGGATGGAAATCGCCCGAGCCAGGAGTCAAAGGGAAGCAGGATCGACCGAGCAGAGCAGAAAGAGGTGCAGGGGGCTTCAGAGACTTTGCTCGGCCGAGCCAAGCCCTGCAAAGAGGTGGCTCGGTCGAGCATGGCCCTTCAGAGAAATGGCTCGGTCGAGCCACCCTTGGCTCGGCCGAGCTGGACCGGGTTTGCCTTGGCAGTTTGTTTCCAATTTTCAATCAAGCCCGGACGATCCGTAGTTGGCTCGGGCAATCCGAGGCCCTGTTTGCTCATTATAAAAGGGGGAAAAATGGTAATTTTGATAATTTTTCATAACTTTGAATAACTTCTTCTTAAATTCTCTCTACGATTTCCATTTCCATCCCTTCCAAAAGCTCACCCAAGGTATCAAGAAGCTAATTCATCATCCCTGGAGAAGAATTGAAGATCCAAGGGGGTAGATCAAGACCAATCAAATCCAATTGGGGAAGATTTCACTTTCTACTTATCAATTGTAATGGATTTATTTGATTTCAACTTTG
>JAPKLW010005688.1:6762-19900 GCA_026898455.1 Plectranthus barbatus | reverse complement strand
ATCCTGAAATTTCATGTCTTGTTGTACAGTCTGGTTGAGCTTATTACGTAAATTAATTTAGACCCCTGAATCTCTTTATAACTTGAGTTATTTTCATTCAAGATTCTTGACAACCAATTTACTGGCTGCAGTCAAAATATTAGTGCTCAGGAGGATAAAGATAAGCCAGTGGTTAGTGCTTGTTTACTGCTCTAAAGTTGTCTCCTATTCATGATAGTTGAGTGTATTTTCTTACAGTCAGTATTTCCTGCAGTTGCTTGAAAAATAATGATTGGTTTTGTCTTTTGTGTGTTGATTCAAATGGTTTTGGAATGATAAATATTTGGCTCTGCTTTGGGAGATAGGTTTAGGAATGATCTTGTTTCAACCAAAGGCAGCCTTTGTCAAGATTCACATACATCCAGGTTTTCTGTACGCTCTAGATGGTGGAGCGGAACAGATTCTACCATCCATAAAGTCCTAAATTATTATCTTCAGACAAGGGTATTTAGGGGTATGCTATATTTGGTTAATTGTGTCTTACCAGATGGAAGCATGCGATTTCAACGCCTTCAGTTGGTAAACCATCCACATCTTCACCATTATCTGCATAGACCCAAAGTTTCTCAAAAACAAGCTAAAATTTCAATAGCTAACCGAGGCTTGACCAAAAAAGATTTTCAATTAGCAGGTCCAGTTTTTATATAGTTTAATGATGAGAGATGTAGCCAAAAAGTATTTTTATTGTCGACCAAGTTACCGAGATCTTTACTCATTCATATGTTAAGTAGAATGGTTCATCTCACTGTTGATCCTATCAATACATTGAGATGTACCGGTCACACAAAGCAATCTAGATAAACCACTTATGGACTTGTGTGCCGCAGCCTAAACCGACAGCCAAACCAGAAACTGTTTTTACTGTGATAACTGTTTATATCTCGCTAGGTCGAACGATCTATACGATCTTCTGTGATCTCTAACACACCGTATGATCTCCCTATCGACGAGATAACTGGATGTGTTTGTTCGCATCGTATGATTGTTAATTCAGATAGGAGTTGTTTATTGCAAGTCATTAATGATTACCAGTATATCAAACTTAATGTTTCCCAATAAACCAATCATAATGCTTTTATGTATACAATTCCAATAATCTCCCACATATACTAAAAGCATTATACCATTACTTTACAGAGTATAACATGTGTCTATTCTAATCTAGCTATTACATTTGGTCACCAGGTGGCCGGCATCTACCTCAGTCCTAGGCTACGAACGTGACCCTCGTATGCCTTCTGTGGTAAGCCCTTTGTAAATGGATCCACTAGATTATCCTTCGTGTCAATCTTCTCTATTAGCACATCGCCCCTCGCTACGATTTCTCGTATGATGTGGTACTTTCTCTCTATGTGCTTTGACGTCTTGTGAGTTCTTGGTTCCTTAGAGCTTGTTACTACACCAGCATTATCATAATATACCGTGATAGTCTTAGGCAAATTCAGAACAATATCTAACTCTTGGAGGTAGGTCCGGAGCCAAACTGCTTCTTTAGAAGCTTCTGAAGCTTCCACATACTCAGCTTCCATGGTGGAGTCCGCGATACATTTTTGTATTGCACTCCTCCATGATACAGCTCCACCTCCCAAGGTGAACACATAGCCCGAGGTTGATCTCTTCTCATCCCGATCCGCCTGGAAATCTGAATCCGTATAACCCACAGGGCACAAATTCTTACACTGATAAACAAGATAATAGTCTCGAGTTCTTTTCAGATACTTGATAATATGTTTGACAACAGTCCAATGCGCCTGTCCAGGGTTAGACTGATATCTGGCCACCATGCCCATGGTATAACAAATATCTAGCCTCGTACATAGCATCGCATACATGAGACTACCCTATACCGAAGCATATGGTACTTTAACCATCTCATCCTTATCCTCTTCTGTTGCAGGGCATCGTGCCTTAGACAGAGGAACACCTTGTCTGAAAGGTAGCAATCCTTTCTTGGCGTTTTGAATGCAAAAACGAGCAATTACATTATCAATATAAGCGGACTGAGACAAGCTTAACATCCTCTTCTTGCGATCACGCAAGTCTTTAATCCCAAGGATGTATCCAGCGTCTCCTAGGTCCTTCATTTGAAACTGTTTGGATAACCATCTCTTTATGTCTGACAACACCTTCACATTGTTGCCGAATAGAAGAATGCCATCTACATAAAGTGCAAGGAATACCACGCGTCTGCTGACGTATAATCGGTACACCCAACTTTTGGTTTCGCACTGTGAAAATCCATAGGATTTAATCACATCATCGAAACGTTTGTTCCATGACTTTTAAGCTTGTTTAAGTCCATACAAGGACTTCCTTAGCTTCCTGACAAGATGCTCTTCACCATCCTTCACATAACCCTCTGGCTGCTGCATATAGATATCACGACCTTCCTCAAGGTACCCGTTCAAAAATGCGGTTTTGACATCCATCTGCCAGATCTCTAGGTCCATATGTGCTGCTATGGATAGAAGAATTCGAATGGATTTGAGCATGGCTACTGATGAGAAGGTCTCGTCACAGTCAATTCCTTCCTTTCGACTATAACCCTTCGCCACCAACCTGGCTTTAAAAGCCTTTATTTCTCCTTTCGAAGCTTCCATTTGTATACCCATTTGCAACCTATGGCCCGAAAGTCATCTGGTAGCGCAGACTTCTAGTATACATCCATAGAGGTAATTAATTCAATTTCTGAATCCATTTTCCGCATCTTTGTCATTTACTGCTTCATCGTAAGTCCATAGGTCGGTATCATCTAGTCCGTCTTCCAGGATCAAGTCCGAAGACTCTCATACGAACATATACCGCTCGGGTTGGTGAGGTACCCTCCCACTACGACGGAGCACTGGTACTGCATCAGCAGTTGGTACAGTTACTTGTGGCTTAAATCCTTGCACTGGCGACCGTGCAATTGGTTCCATACCTTCGAGAGGTACACTCAATCTGCCATGGGGTTTTCCCAATGGAAGTGCATCATCGTCTCCAATTTGTTGGAGAATGATATCACTTTTAGATTTGTGGTTTTTCACAAACTCGTCCTCCAAGAATCTTGCGTTGGTGCTAACAACGATCTTCTGATCCTCAGGACAGTAGAAATAACCACCTTTCGTTTGTCTAGGGAATCCCACAAACAGCATTAGCTTCGACCTACCTTCTAATTTATCAAGTTCCTTCAACAAAACATATGCCGGACAACCCCACACTCTTATCTTTGACACACTGGGCTTTCGCCCATGCCAGAGTTCTGAGGGTACTTTAGGAACTGACTTAGAAGGTTCCAAGTTCAGCAGGTACGCCTCTGTTAGTAATGCGTGGCCCCAAAATGAAACAGGCAAGTTCGCATAACTCACCATAGATCTAACCATTTCAAGAAGAGTCCTATTTCTTCTTTCCGCCTCACCATTCTGCTGAGGAGTGCCCGGTGCGGTCCATTGGGATGTAATCCCATGCTCTGATAAAAACTGCAAGAACTCGTCACTGAGATACTCACCACCACGATCAGATCGTAATGACTTAATGGTCTTGTTTAACTTCTTCTCTACTTCCGCCTTGAATTCCTTGAATTTCTCAAAGCATTCAGACTTATAGTGAAGTAAGTAAACATTGTCGTATCTCGAGTAATCGTCAATAAAAGTGACGAAATACTTAAATCCTCCACGAGCTTGCGTAGACATCGGTCCACATAAATCAGAGTGGATCAGTTCCAACACATCACTTGCTCGAGATAGACTTGCCTTGAAAGGCCTGGTCGTCATCTTTCCCTCTATACAGGATTCACAACTCGATGTGGAACTACCTGGATTGAATCTAACGTTCCATCATCCACAAGTCTCTTGATCCTCTTTAGATTGATGTGACCTAGTCTCAGATGCCATAGATATGTAAGATCCTCATCAGAAGATGAAAACTTTCTCTTCTTATGATTAAATGAGTTATATGCTGCATTCACGAAAGATTTATGCAAACAAGTTATGATATAAAGATAGACTTTCTGTATCCCACGACAGATAACACCTTTATTGCCATTGATAGTAACATGACTATCAAAAATAACTGAAAATTCATCATTTATTAAACAGGAAACAGAAATGAGGTTCCGCCGGAAATCCGGCACATACAAAACGTCTCTTAAAATTAGAACATTATCTTGAAAGCATAATGTAACATCTCCAACCGCTACTGCAGACACACGAGCAGCATTACCCATGGAGATCGTCATCTCGTCATCATTCAGCTACCTTGTCGGCCTGAATCCCAGCAAAGTGTAACAAATATGATCAGTAGCTCCAGTATCCACTACCCACGAATGGGTAGAAACAGATGCTAAACATGTTTCCGTTACAAATGGTAATGACGTACCTTGTCCAACTCGCTTGGTCAGAAAATCTTTCTTCCAGTGACCAGTTTGCCACAACGGAAACACTTGCCCTTCTTCCCCGGTGTCACAGTCTTCTTTTTCCCAGAACTTTTGCTTCCAAAGGTTGTCTTCTTGAATTTCTTTCCAATCACCCCTTTAGCACCTTTCGATGAAGCAGGGCGACTACCGGAAGAAACCAAGACTTCCTTTTCACGTTGCATGACTGATTCAGCCGCCATGAGGTCACTAAGTAACTCATTGAGAGTGTACTCCTATTTACTCATGACAACATTCAGCGTAAAGTTCTCAAAAGACTTCGGAAGTGAGTTGAGTATGATATCGACCTGGGCTTCCCCGTCAATACCTCCTCCATGCAACGTCAGTTCATCCATGAGGTGAGTCATGGAAACATCGTGCTCCCTCATTGAGCTACCATCAGTCATTTTACAACTCATGATCTCTCTCATGAGCTTAAATCTGACAGCTCTATCCGATTCCCCATAAGTAATTGTGAGACTATCCATATTCTAAGTTGCTTTGTCATAGTGTTGATGTTGTTGTTGGACCACCTTAGACATAGTGGTCATCATGTAGCACTTGACTACATTATTAAACTTGACCCACTTGTCAAAGAGGTTCCGCTCCACATCAGTTGACTCAGCAGTGGGGACAGCTGGACACGGAGTGTTAAGAACATATTGATGTTCCTCTGCAACTAGGATATAATCCAAGTTGTGCTTCCATTCCAGGAAATTCAGACCAGTTAATTGATTTTGTGCCAAGATATTGATGACATTATTCATAGACATATCTGAAAATAATAATTGATTAAAATAAGAACATACATGCAGAACATTGAAACAAATATGCATTGTAATCTTTTGATAAACCAATACAATTTTTCCCCCAATTGCCTAGGTGCATCTACTGCAAACTCCTTTCGAAGACGTTTACAACAGACCACCTAACCAGACTGCTCTTTGAAGTTCAAGTCTTTAATTTCAATCCATGCCAGGTATTCGCCGGCAAATAAAATTAATAATCAGAGATAACACTAAGACCATGTTCAACCTATCTGAGCAGGGACATCATTCATGAGTTAGTACTCAGGCAACATCTAAGCATTTGAGCACAATTCTAACTCCGGAAGTTAAAAGGACGATTTTTCATATGTACTAGACCCATGACGCATGCCTCTTACAACCTTTGTTATCTCATTTAAAACAATCCTAGAGAACTTATGAACAAATAAAGTAAGCAGGCTACGGTCGTGTAGATGTCTACTCACTTCACTGTCCACTTCTCACATGTTTAAATGTTTTATTTAGAAATCTCATCTATTAGAACTTATGAACAAATAAAGCATGCAAGCTACGGTCGTGTAGACGTCTACTCACTTCACTGCCCACTTCTAAAAAGAGACCGCATTGCGGAGGTCTTGTTGATTTTAATTAAAAAATCTTGCTTAGTCTTTTTCTTTCAAAAGGTTCTTATGCGCAAAAATAATTTTATGATCCATAAATTATGTCACATCTAAAATTTCATCATATTTCCAAACATGATCCCGGAATTTATAGACATAATTTAGCATGCTTTCCTATTATTTACTAATGCGCACATAATAAATCACATCATACGAAAACATATTAAATAAAATAAAAATTCTCGTGGCCCCTTGATGCAATTACATGGGAAATAAAAATAAATCTATCTATTACAGTGATTTATTTTGATACAGATCTTCAAACTGGGCTCCCACTCTTTAACTTGAAATCTGCAACTTTGGGCTGGAATAATACAACAGTTTGGGCTACGAATTTGTGAACCAGGGATATCAGGCCCATTAAAATAATTAAATTTTAATCTTGGGCCAACCCACATCACACTAGGATTTGAACACAATAAACTTGGGTTTCATGGATCAAAACCCTAGCTCCAGCCGTTCGGGCCCACGACCCAACCCCCGTCTGAACCCTAATTGCTGTTAGGGTTGAAGACGCCACCTCCTTGCTTCAGCCAAACCGCCGCCGCCTGAATAGTCGCAGCCCAGCGTTCACCGCCGCCACTTGCCTGCACAACCGCCGCCGAACCGCCAGCCTGCTCACCGACGAGCGCCGCATTTATCAGCACAGCCGCTTACGCCGCCGGCAGCCTGATAAAACGCGAGTGCACTTCGCTGCACAATCATCCTAGACTACCATTCACGCGAGTTGTGCGCGGATGAGACTCGCCCACCGTTGTGCGCACCTGCGCACGGCTCTCTCCCTAGCTGGAGCGGCTGCTTTGCGCGGCTCACTGAGTACACACCACCTGCGCACGCAGCTGCAGAGAAGCAGCGAGTGATGCTGCGAACTGGTGCATCTTGCAGCCAACTGCCGCACGCAACCACAGCACACCGTTAATCGCCGCGCGCTGGTCTGCGATGCCAACCAACGGCCGCCGCCGCCGGACATCGCCGCGTGCCGCCTGCACGCAGCTGTGCAGTCGCCCGAAAGCTACTGCACCACCTTCATCGCTGTCCTTGATCTTGCTCTCATTCGATTTACAGATCGAATAAAAAAAAAACAACCAAATAGATCTAGTCTATTACACAATTTTTTCTATCAATCTAATCGCAGATTTTCTCGCGATTTAAAAACAAAACCAAAAACAGAGAGGGGCAACGAGAACAAAAACATCCACGGCAAATAAATTCATCCATAAACATACACATTTATTTAATTTCAATTTATCCAGGATAGAGCCTAAGAACTAGAACCTAGCTCAGATACCAATTGTAGGATTCGAGTCTACAATAGATAACGCGAATTGCCACTTTAATTTGCCAAGGATCGTTCTTACGATAACGAAAATAAATATAAATTAAATAAATTAGGTGAACCTAAACATGCTCCTGCAAAATTAATTGCAAAAGGATGGATCTACGGAATACCTGAACTCCAGCGACTGATCTACAGATCTAGATCGATGAAGGAGACTTGTTCCAACAGACTCAAACCAAAAATCTTGTGAGGATACGCTACCAGATCTACAGTCGCCCACTCTCTCTCAATCTCTCTAGGGTTTCTGATTTTAAACTTCAAACTTATGTGAGAAAATGAGAGATTTATCTATTTTTATAGATCTGGAGAATGGGCTATTAGGGTTTAGTAAACCCTAATGGGCTCTGAGCAATGTTGGGCCAGACCAGGGATCAAATGCAAATAATGAAGTGGGCCTCCTATTAATTAATTCCATGTTCAACCCAGAACATAATTAATTAAAAAACATTAATTCATGCCACCAGAGAATTAATGCTAACCTAAGCCTTTATTACCACATTATTAGGAACGGGTTGCATTGACTTGGTTTATCCCCATATTTAAGTTTTCAGACATTCATTAATTAATTCAGCGTATGACAATTAGGTGTAAATAATTAATCTCTAATTATTCCTGAGTAGTACCACTCAACCCTTATCGTTTATGCTTGAATCAATGATTCAACCTACAGGACTTAGCATAATGAACCTCGTGAGCTTCCCAGGGAATGTCACCCAAGATGCAGATATACGAGTACACGTAAGACTCTCCACCATAGCAAGTCAAAGTGACAGTCAACCAATGTGTGCCCCTTAGCTTTCAATAGACTTTAGATCCGACCAAGTTACCGAGATCTTTACTCATTCATATGTCAAGTAGAATGGTTCATCTCATTGTTGATCCTATCAATACATTGAGATGTACCGATCACAAAAACCAGTCAAGATAAACCACTTATGGACTTGTGTGCCGCAGCCTAAACCAACAGCCAAACCAGAAACTATCTCAGCTGTGATAACTGTTTATATCTCGCTAGGTCGAACTATCTATACGATCTTCCATGATCTCTTACACACCGTATGATCTCCCTATCAACGAGATAACTGGATGTGTTTGTTCGCATCGTATGATTGTTAATTCAGACAGGAGTTGTTTATTGCAAGTCATTAATGATTACCAGTATATCAAACATAACGTTTCCCAATATACCAATCATAATGCTTTTATGTATATGATTCCAACAAAAAGAACTCGAGCATTTTGGGGCGTGGGTTACCATACAAAGGGTCTCGGATCTCCTGAACCGTCGATTAGATCGAAAGCGGTTCTCCCCCAACCGTCAGATCCAGCACTCAGAAGGTATATTAACCATACTTCATCAAATTTACAAACCTTCAGAACCTTGCATCTTTGAATCCCTAGAGTTCTAAGCCTTACAACTCTCGAAATCTCAAAATTCCTCTAAAATTTTCTCAAAATCTCTCAAAATGTCTACCAATCCTGAATCCTCTAGTTCTACTCAAAAACCTGAACAACCTCCTATGTTAATCCTTCGACCTATTGATGGCACGCCACTACATGAGAGGCATGCACCCGGTTTCACCATGATTGTTAAAAAAGAGGATATTGATGATTCAATCCCATATGCTCTCCTCGTCACTCTTGCTAAAAAGAAGGAGCAGTCAGGGCTCTCAAATGCCCAGAAGCAAGCGGCCTAGATTATGAAGGACCGGATCCTGTATACACCCCTTTTCACCGTACAGTTTCTGGAATGGGTAATGACCACCTTGGCCAAGGAGCAAGTGGTTCAATATTTGTCCTCTGAACCTAAGAGGTTTCATCCTCATATGGTTTCAGAATTTTATGCTAGGGTGGTTATCATTGATGATTACAAGTCGTTCACGACCTCTGTATTCCGAACTCTTATTACAGTGACTGCTGAGGTCCTTGCACAGACGTTCGGCCTTCGCACCTCCACTTACGAAGTTGTAAATACCGAGGAGATGAAGGCACGGTGGTACTTATTGAAGAGACCGCAGGTGAAGGAAGATAAGAATAATCGGTGGAAGGTAACCACTCCGATAAATCAGTTCAGGGAGGACTTCAGACTTCTTGCTGATTTGGTCATTAAGATGTTTCAGTGCGATGTCGGATCGTACTCTAAACTGTCGGCAAAGAAGTATGTCGTAATGATGGCATTAGTTGATGGTGTCCAAGGGAATTGGGCATAATTCTTCTTTGAGCGCTGGTTGGACCATGCAAAAAAGAATTTAAAGATCAAGGAGACTGGAGTTTTCATGTGCAATGTCAATTTTGGACTGAAAATTAATAAGTTTATCGAGACCATCTTCCAGAAGGATGAACTTGATAGGGGTGAGGCTCTGCTCTACACTAACTTCATCCCCCAGACGAAGAAAGAGCCAACCCCAGCAGACATGACCCGCCCACGGAGGCTGAGGGGGAAATCAAATGTTGATCATAATAATTCTTTTTCTGAGGAAGATGAGGATCCGGCTACTCTGGCCATCCAGCAATTGGATCATGCATTCCCAATGACTGCTGAAGAGTTGCCGCTGCTACGAAGGCCGCCGAGACCAAAAAATGTTTCAGGGATCTCGATGAGATAGAGAAGCTGGGAGATCTTCCTGTCGAGCAGATACAGGAGCTATTTGCTAAGAAGCAAGCAGAGCAACCCGCTCAAGTTTTGAGTCAGCTTGCAGTAGCAATACCCAAAAAGAAGAGGAAAGAAGTTGCCTATCCTGAAAAGAAAAAGAGGACACGACGAAGGGTTGTCAAAGCCGCTGAAAAATAAGCAGCTGAGAAGGAAGCTGCTGAGAAAACCACTGTTGCTACTGAACAAGAGCCAAAATTTCCCCTTTCTGCTAAACCACTATCAGAAAGATTGAAAGTTTTAAGGGCAAGAAAGAGGAAGAGGACGATATCGAGGCAGTTACAGGAGAAAAAGAAGTTCAAGAAAGTGATGGAGGAAATCACTTTTGATGCGAGGGATCGCAACTTCGAGCAAGTAAAGAAAGTTGCTGATGACCGTGCTGCAAAGAAAGCTGCTGACCAGCTAGCATCCAGGGAAGCGGCTGAGTTGTTAGCACAAGAAGCTCAGGAGGCTACTGCGATGAGGAAAGGGAAAGGAAAGGTTACAACTGAAGTTTCCACCCCTTTGACTGAAAAAGGTGTTTTATCTGAGTATTTAATGCTCCTGAGCGTCCTCTTGGAAGAAGAGATGTCGTTATCAAGGAGCCTGTTGCTGCGCAAGGAGGAAGCGGTCTTGCTCAACCTGTAATCCAACAAGATGTGGTTGCTGGAAGTTCTGGATCCGGAGTGCATGTTGAGCAAGGTGCTGAAATTTCACACGTTGAAGAGAGGCCTAGCATTTCTTGAAGTGTTGAGGGTCAGCATGATGGAGATGAGGAGATGCATGCTGAGGATGTGCATGCTGAAGAAAGACCTAGCAGAGATATTCCCTCATTTGCTGAGCCAGAGCAGACTCAAGGTAATGCTGAGCCTATGCATGAAAATGATGAAGGTTTCATATCTTCCTGCTATTCCGACTCAGATTTCGATAGGGAATCTGAAGACGTTTATGATGCCCGCTTTCTGAGGAAAGTTCTAACAGGCGACAACGAGACACTCCAGGTTCCTTTCAAAGGGTTACCAAGAAGGAGATTCAAGATCAGGCGTGTTGCGCAATGGTGTGCGCCGGTTTATCTAGAGGAAACGGTAAATACTGATCTATTTCCGATTATTTCTGACATCGAAGAATTTGTGTTAGCAAAGATTGAGCACGATATTGCGAATGTTTCTTATGTGGAGTTGGATGAGAGCACTCCGGAAGGGAAGGTGCTGGGCAAAGAATATAGGAGATGGAAGTTCTTTGACTATGTTATGCACTAACTTTGCTTCGAAGAGCGCATGCTGGTAATCACAACCAATCACTGGAGAAAGGAGCTGAGGAGGCTACTGCGATGAGGAAAGGGAAAGGAAAGGTTACAGCTGAAGTTTTCACCCCTTGGCTTGGAAGGCCTCAATCACTGGAGAAAGGAGGAGAGATGGGCGAATGATTTGATTGATCAAGTGTCGGGCACTAAACAATTTTCTGATAAGCATGTGCTTGCGAGGCTTCAAGCTATCTGAGCCCATCGGTTGTTTTCCACTTCTTAATCACTACCTAAGTCTACATTTGCTCCTGATGGCTATTCAGTTGCTAAGATTGAATTATCCAAGCGTCAAGTGATATGTGCGTAAAATGACCTATTTTTCGATGTGTCAACTTGCATGTTTGCGGCCATTTTACTCTCATATCATATGTTTTTGTTGTTCTTTTGTTGTGTTTTTGTGTTTTGAATGTTGTAGGATAGGTTTTGGGCATAAACTAGCATTTTTGGTGGAGTTTTGGAGGAAAATCGCACGAGTTTGGAGTTTGGAGGCGTCGACCGGCCGAGCCAGGCTGGACAGAGAGCTCGACCGGCCGAGCCAAAATGCAATTTTCAGCATTTGGCTATTTTCAGCATTTAGCCATTTTCAGCATGGCTCGGGCAAGCCATGGGTGGCTCGGGCGATCCGAGGCCCTGTTTGCACATTATAAAAGGGGAAAAAATGGTTATTATGTTAGTTTTTATCATATCTAAGGGAAAACTACCTAAATTCTCTCTACGATTCCCATTTCCATCAATTCCAAAACCTCACCCAAGGTATCAAGGAGCTAATTCATCAATCCTTGGAGGAGAATTGAAGATCCAAGGGGGTAGATCAAGACCAAACAAATCCAATTGGGGAAGATTTCATTTTCTACTTATCAATTGTAAAGGATGTATTTGATTTCAACTTTGTATTGTTACAATTGAGAGGTATGATGTTCTAATTCAATTTGGATGTTGATTTGAACAAGGATGCATGAAGATTAGGTTTGATAATTGTTTGTTTACTTTCCTTTGAGAACTTGTTCCTTACCTCTTAGGTGTAGGTAATAGCCAACTTAGGAGGTAGTTGACGTGAACGCTGCAGCAAACACGCGGGCGGAATCGTCGTGAATAGTGTAGATTCATACGATTTTAGTTCCAATTCATGTGCGGTGCTAGGTCGTAGGGCAATAATTGACGATCTATTTGGAGTGGTCTAGGGCTTAATAACGTGACTGTTTGCAAGTCTTAGCATCATCAACCGTTAGCTCGCCGTGACAAGGGGTTAACGAGTGTAGGGTCGATTGCTCAATCTCCTAGGGATTAAAATGTGTTTACATCAATGATTAACCTAATTGGATTACATCTACGTTTATTTCAACATCCTATCTACCTCATTTGAGTATTTGCTTGTCTTCATTTACCAAGGTGTGGAGAGAATTGTTTGAATGTTGTTTGTTGGTTTAATTCATTGTTTGCTATATGTTGTTAGCCTAGGTTTAAATTGATTGCCTATTTGATAAAAATTACTCAACGATTCTATTTTGCCTAGCTATAAGACTTTGCTATAGTATCTCGGTAATCTAGCGGGCGAAGGGAAGAAGGACCTGGATTTGACAAATTTTATTCTTGTGTAGCTAGGAGTTTAATTTGATTGAACTTTTAGCCGCAGCACCAAGCAAAAGAAGCTGCTGAGTATCGCAGACGCCAGGCTGAGTACGAAGTGCAAAAGAAAGAAAGGCTGCTAGCCAGGATGACTGCTGCACATGATCAAGAAGAGATTACCAAGAAACATAGCAGAGAAGATCAGCTGATTGTCCTTTTCTTGGAGGATGATATCTTGGCGATAACAAAAGCTGCCCATACTGCTGAAATACAAGAAGCCAGGGCAGCTGAAGTACAAGAAGTCAGGGCTGCTGAGCTCGCTAAAGCCTTGGAGGAAGTCTGGAATGTAGAGGAGGCTGAACTCCCAGCAGATGTTGCTCAATATGATGTTGCCCATGCCGATGAAGTAGAGATTGCTGATCTTG
>JAPKLW010005687.1:0-11626 GCA_026898455.1 Plectranthus barbatus | reverse complement strand
AATCATCTACTCTTCGCGTAGATTATGTTGGTAATATTTAATTACGACGAAATTAAATATTTTACATCGGGAATTTACCATAAAGTACCCGAATTGCCAACAGTTTGATACTATTGAGTTGAAATTATCAACAATTAAATGACCCCTAATTAATATGATGAGTTGGAAATTGAATTACATACATAGTAGTAAAAAGTAATGAAAACTATTCTAAAAAAAAAAGTAATGAAAACTAATAATGCATACAATATATTTAAATGGGCAGGTCAGGAAATCTCAATTTTAGAAGCCAGTCGTGTCCCCAATATCATTTAGGCGCCAATCGTGTCAATCAAGGGCCCGAAGATGGTCGCTTCGTTGGCCGCAGTAGGTACACATGAAGAAGTTGCAGGAGGGACAGTGAAATCCACACTGATGATATCCAGATTCCACTCCGTAGAGCCTGAGGCGACAAACGTCGCAGCGCAGCTTTGTGGTGAGAAGTGAAAATGTTAGAGGGTGCGGGTGCACATCCGCCCCAACTGCATACCTGTGTCCAAACTTGATGTTTCGATACCAACCGGAGGTAGCAGGAAAGCAGTAGGGATGGAAGGAGGTGTCGCAGTCGCGACAGTGGTACATCCACCTCTTGGGATTCATTTCTTTTTCACAGCCGTCACAGCAGAAGCGGTCGGGATGGTTGAGATTTGCATCATATGTCAGCGGCAGTGGATGCTTCTCCAGTTTATGCTTGTTGGTTGGTGGCAGCAAAGCACATATAATGCACACCATGAATTCACAACTGCCACATTTGTATGAAATCCCATCACCGGAAGTATATCCACAACCACGGCAGAGCCCTTTCCAGTCTTTGAGGATTAATAAGTGAAGATAATGATTTGGATGAGGATGAGCCCGGTGTTGGATGGTGTTAGGCAAGGACGCACATCTGATATCTGCTTTGAAGTTGCATTTTGTGCAACTATAAACCAGGCCGTTTGCCAATGAGAAACAAATGTTACAATCTCTCTCGAAGTCGAGTTTGAGACAAGGTTGAAGGAGTAGGTTGTGATCAGCCCTGTGAAGTGGATGAGAGGGGAGCTCCGGTGGTAAGAAGAAGCATGCCAAGTGGAGAAAGTATTTGCATTCTCTGCTGCTGCAACTCATCATGTATGTCTGTTGTTTCTGATCAGATATAATAGGCATTGTGCAACCATCACATATTGTCAATCCTGCAGATTCATCTTCATCTTCATCTTCATCATCAAAATCATCATCATTGATATGATCTGATGGGACTAAACTCTTGATCAGCTCATGATGATGGTGATTAGGGGCCCAATACTTGTGGTCTTCAACAACCTCCATCATTGCTTCTCCTCCTCTCTCTTTGACAACAAAAGGTTTGATTAGCTCTTCATATACATCGGATACTGGAAACTGGTTCGAACATTGAGCATCGGTCTCATTCGTATCCTCACTTCTGCCCACAACATAACATGCAAGTTGTTAGTTATTCAAATAATCGAACTAATTAATTAGCTAGGAAACAAAGAAATGCATTTATTTAATAATTATTGATGCGAATGAGATCTTACAAAGTGGTAGGGGGTCCAGTGGCGCACTTGATGTGTGCAACATATCTGCAGAGCTCACAATGATACACCCAACGGTTGACCTGCAAATCTTTGCGGCATACATCACATACATAGCGAAACTGGATATACTCGAGGGGGAGATAGAAAGCAAGAGAGAGAGGGTGGTGGTGGAGGTGGTGGAAATCAGCTGTGGCATGCAAGGTGGTGCAACGCTTATGGACCCAATACTGGCAAGTGATGCAGACATAGAATCTGCCAGTCTCCATTTCGCCGCAGGCATCACACTTGAAGGAATGCCTTCTCTTCCCCATAATCAGTGGATGCTTGGGGTGACTCGGGTGCATCATGCTTGTCTGCGCATCACCTACGCGCTCCACGCCTTTGGCAGCCGCACATCTCAGGTGGATCTGAAACTTATCATCTGAACTTGTGCAGAAATAGCCAATCCCATATATGTCCCTTTCACAGACTGCACATATCTCCCAATTATCGGATCTTTGTTGGAGGAGCGTGTGTTGGGGGTGCAATGGATGCCTGATCTCTCTCGCCATTTCTGCACAGTCTTCATGTAACACCCTTTTATTACCACATTTCTTGCATCCGTAGGCCACCCCTTCCGTGGAGTAGATCCCACAGCCCCCACAATAATACCGCTTATCAGATTGTATGAGGGAGAGAGGATGCTCATGGATGAAATGATCCAGAGTCTCCTCCTCTTCTTCCTCATCATCTTCCTCCTCCTCCTCCTCCTCATCTTCCTCTTCATCCTCCTCCTCCTCATATTCATCCTCCTCCTCTACTTCCTCTTCATCCTCCTCTACTTCCTCCACCATCTCTCTATCTTTCTCACTCATCATCATCATCACGCCTTCTTTTCTTTTTTATTGCTCTTACCAAAATCGAACTCATGCATCCAATTGGATTTATACATGTCATAATTAATCTACAATCTATATGCCTGGTTGTTAGTTGGTAATCCATTCCAAGCGAAGCATCTACCAAACTATCATCTTTAAACAAAGCATCTGACTCATCTTTCAACATTTTTAATGCTGAAAATACGGTGAAGGAATCAAACTAAATAATTTGATAGAAGCGAAGGTAATGTAAACTTCATATCCGAGCAAAGTATATATGCATCTATTCTAGGAAATTATTTAATGAGGTTAAAGACTTTCCTTACCTTTTCGTTTGCTTTTGCTTTTCTTCGGTGATAGTTTTGTTCTTTTCATGGTGGCGTATGCATTTTGTACGTAAATATTCTCAAACACAATTTACAATTTACGAAACTCTTTTTTCCTTTGTTTAGCAAATCCTGCAAATTTTTTATAAACCTAAAATAATTTGTTCCCCTAAAATATAAAAATCGTGCACATGCATATTTTATTATTAAAATATATCAATTCCAAATGAGACAACAAATTGTGTGGCTTATGTGCATGCGCGTGGAAAAACTTAATTGTATCTAAGTGTTGTAATTTCACATAAACCTTGAAATTTATAAAGCTATTGGATATCAATATATATCTTACTAGATGATTTCCTATAAAAATATTTATCTTATTAGAATTACAATATATGATCTCTTATTTTACTATATTGAGATATATAAAATAAATAAATATATATATATATATTTATATTTTTAATATTCTTTTAAAAATAAATTTAATTTAATTATTAAATCTGTGCAACGCATGAGTAAGTGTATTACTAGTATATATATATAAACAAAAGAAAATACCCCTTGTCAAAATCAATAGAATGATAGAAACTTCGTTGCCTCCAAACTTCGTCCGTGTCAACAAATAATTCAAAATACCTCGACTTTAGCAAGTATTCCAATCTTGGAGGTAGAGGGAAAATATTCGAACATGCACTTGAAAAGGTATCATGTGCTATCTTTCAGTTAAATAAAGGTATAGTGATGAGCATAATTTTAATTAACACCTAGCAAACATCAATATAACTGAATGTTGCTAATTTGAGAATTTTTTAATGAAAGACATAATTGAATGTTGCTTCTGCGTTTAATATTGCAATCATTATTTTTTTTATATTTAATATCTTTAAGTCTTTTATGTCTGACTTGCTACTTGTATTTATGGTGGATAGATATAATATATATTAGGAAATAAATTTTTTATTGATAATTTAATTTGTGATCATGTAATATATCTTGATAATAATGTGATACTTACTGTTTATTTTAAATCATATAAAATTTATATTACTTATAGTATTAAAACGAAAATTGGTTGGGCTGTTAAAACTCTTTCAACTGAGTTTTAAATTCCTTAATTACTTATCGGCATAAGATAAAATAAGTTTGAAATTTTTACGTAAGAATTTGCAATTTTTGTTTATCATCCAATATTTTAGCAGTATCCATTTTATTTCAATTTTAATGTATTTTATTGAGGTCTGTAATTTTTATAATTTTTACCTTAACTTCTTTTTATATCTAATGTAATTCTAATTTTAAAATTGTTGTTTGAAGTAGTTATATTTTGTTATAGACATTACTTGATGGCAGAAGTTGGCTGCTCTGTTGTGGTGATACTTAGAGTTTTAACTGAGCACCTGATTATTACAGTCACGATTGGTGTAAATAAAAAAGACAAATTATTCATAAATTAAGGTTACGTTTCACACAAGTTTGAGTTCTGAAATTATTAGATAAAATTTGATAAAAGTGACGAAGATAATGTAAACTTCATATACGAGCAAAGTATATATGCATCTATATTCTAGGAAATTAATTAAAGAGGTTAGAGAATTCCATTATCTTTTTCTTTTGCTTTTGCTTTTGCTTTTGTTTTTTTCCAATGATATTTTTGTTCATTTCAGGGTGGCGTGACATTTTGCACGTAAACATTCTCAAACACAACTTACAATTTACCAAACTATTTTTCCCCTTTTTTTAGCAAAAACATCGTCACACAATTTTTTTAAAACACAAAATACTTTTGTTCTAGCCTAAAATTAATATAAAAATATGCACATGCATATTTTTTTTATTTAAATATATATCAATTCCAAAATTTGAAAATGAGACAACAATTGTGGCACGCGAACAAAGTTGATTGTATCAAAGTTCTCAGTAGTAATTTCACATCAACCTTGAAATTTATAAAGCCATTAGATATTCAATATCTTACTACATGATTCCTATAAAAAACAGATATATCTTACTAGAATGACATGATCTCTTATTTTATTAAATTAAGACATTATTAATAAAATTATATATTTCTAAATATTTTTTTAAAAATAAATTTAATCAAACTTTATCCGTGTCAACAAACAATTCAAAATACCTCAACTTTTATAACAGATCCGAGTTAGATAGCAAGTATTCCAAT
The DNA here is from genome assembly GCA_026898455.1 of Plectranthus barbatus. Lineage (NCBI taxonomy): Eukaryota > Viridiplantae > Streptophyta > Magnoliopsida > Lamiales > Lamiaceae > Plectranthus > Plectranthus barbatus. The sequence goes on along the minus strand of JAPKLW010005687.1, from coordinate 6,684 downwards.
CTTAGAGGTAGAGGGTAAATATTCGAAGGCTATCTTTCAATTAAATAAAGGTATAGTGACGAGCACAAACTTAACAAATACCAAGCAAACATCGTAGCAAGAATATAACTGAATATTGCTAGTTTGCATTTTTTTTTTCTCATGAAAGACATAATTGAATGTTAATATTAATTACATCTTCTATTGCAATCGTTTTATTTTTATTAAATATCATTAAGTCTTTTACGTCTGACTTCCTACTTTTATTTATCACTTAATAATTTTAACTAGCAAAATTTTTAAGTATAGTTCAACCTATAGCAACTCTTATAAAAACATTCAGAATATAGCAAAAGTGTTTTGACCAAGGTTTGAATGGAGTTGAAATTCCAATTATACCCTCCTATGTATTTCTTTTATATTTATCTTAATTTAATTCCATTTACACAAAATGAAATTTCGCCTACACGATTAATTAAAATTCCCAAAAATCCTGATAAACAATTTTGGTATCAGAGCCTGAAAGAACAAAATAGCAACATTAATAAAAATCATAAACAACTACAATTAAACAAATTACTTTGTCACAATAAGCAATCTTGAGATGATAGCACTAAGAAAAGAAATTTTAAGAAAACAAGAAACTATAAAGCTTACAAAACAATTAATAGAATTTCATAGAGTAGAAAATGAAATATATAAAGTGTTTCGATTAGAAGCTTTATTAGAAGAATTAGAACAACAATTAATAATTCTAATAACCGCATGACAGAAGGGAATTCAAAAGTATCTAATTTAATATTAACATTAATAGAAATAATTAAAGAAAATCAAAAAGAATTATTAGATTCAATAAATCGAATAAAGAAAACAAAAATACGAAAATATAAATACCAAGATTTAATAAATTTCCTAAAAGAACAAGGAGAATTGGATAATGAAGAAATATTAACAGGAAAATAAAAATGTCTAGAATGTAAAGAGGCATTAGAATTAATACAAGAATTAGTAACAAAAGGGACAACTAGAAAATTAATAAAAAATGAATCTATAAATGAACCTATAAATCTAACAAATAAATGGATACCACCAATTCGAAGATAAATGAAATAGAAAAATTATCAAAATTAATAGACAAATTACAAATACAAGATTTAAAGGTTGCAAGAATTGATGAAGAAGATGCTCAAGGTATCATATATGGAATAGATACTGATGATGAAAATCCAACATTAAATATGGAAGAAGATGAAGAAGAAAAACGTAAAAAAGAAGATTATATTAAGCGACAAGAAAATGCTTCTACAAGTAATGAAACACGACCAAATAAATATGAAAAAAGCTTTATTGATTATATGTATAAAAATGATTATACATATACAAAAGGAAAATACAAAAAGAATATTCCACCATCATATATTCAGAAAGAAAGAAATATAAGTAGTGGAGTATTAAACATAGATTGTGCATCAAATGCATCAGATTTAATTATGTTATGGATAAATCAATTCCAAATGATAGTCCAAATTGATGATGATACAATTAGCAATTTACCACTAGAAGATTTTTTAACATATATAATATATAAAGCTACAGGACAATTATCAGACTGGTTACATACAACACCATGTAATTATAACAACTATGCTAAAACAGATACATCAAAGGAAGCTAAATTTGACCTTCTAAAACAATTAACCAAAGAAATATTTGCAGAATTTTTTGGGGATGAAGCAGAAACAACACGAGAATTTGAAAAATCACATATTATAAAAATACTAAGTAATATGGCTCTCTGTGACCCATGTTTTATAGAAAATTTCTTTTGCCAAGTAAAAGGAAATTATTATAAATCACCAGATAGAACTGTTCTATTAGATATAGTAAAAAGTAAACTACCACCAGCAATGTTACGATATATAAATATACAATTAACAAACCCAGCAAAAACTAAAACAACAGAAACATTAGGATTAATAGAAAAATATGCATTAGAATATAGAGATGATTTGTGTATGAGAAAAACTGAAGAAAAATATTTAGAAAAAATAAATATACGATGTTGTAAACAACTTGAAACAATTCCACATCAATATGGATGTAAACCAGAAAGAAGGAGAAGATATAAAAAACAATATTACCCTCGATATAAAAAATAAAGAACATTTAAAAAACCATGGAAACAAAAATATAAGAGGAGGTATAGAAAATACGATAAATACGATAATAAAAACACAAGAAATAATAAAAATTCGAAAGAAAAAAAGACATGTAGATGCTGGAAATGTCAAGAATTTGGTCATTATGCTAATGAATGTCCAAAGAAAAACTTATATAAAGAGAATAAAATAAAACTAATATACTCTTTAGGGCTCGAACCTATAGAAGACATATACGAAGAAGGCGAAGAAATGAATTTCGATACATATAGCATAGAATCTGAATCTGAAACTTCTAGCTATACAGAAAGCAGTGATGAGCAAGAATAGTACATTTATAAAAGTAAAACTATTTAATAAATATACTTTTGCCTATATAGATACTGGAGCAACTATATGCCTTGCACAAGAAAGAATGTTACCAGCAAAATATTGGTCGACACTAGAAAAACCAATACAAGTAAGAATTGCTAATAATAAAATTATCCAAATAAATGATAGAGCAAAAGATCTTGTAATACTAATAGAAGGAAGAAAATTCCCTCTAGACACCTTATACAAACAAGATACAGGAGTACCATTAATATTAGGAAACAATTTTCATAAAAAATATTACCCTTTTATTCAAGAAATTGATAGAGTAAAATTACGTTGTCCAGCAATGGAAAACCAACGTAGACATTTAGTTACAACAAAGATATATACTACACTTTCCTTTTTACAAGGAAAAATTATCCATGAACTTAAAAATCAACTAATTCTGTACATTCACGAAGAAATCGAAATAAAAGTCTTGAGAATCCTCGATGAAATAAGCAGTCAAGATCCTTTAGACCCTATTAAGAATACAAATACAATGGAAGTTAGGATAGAATTAATAGATCCCAATAAAGAAGTAAATGTACCAAATAGAATTCCATATACAGAAAGAGATGTCGCAGAATTTAAAGAAGAAACAGAAAAATTATTAGAAAAGGGAATTATAGAACCAAGCATAAGTCCACATAGTGCACCAGCATTTTATGTTGAAAATCATAATGAAATTAAATGGGGAAAAAGAAGAATGGTTATAAACTATAAAGAAATGAATAAAGCCACTAGAGGAGATGCATACAAATTACCTAGGCAAAATTATATTTTAAATAAAATTAAAAAGGCAGAATGGTTCATAACCCTTGATGCAAAATCAGGATATTGGCAGTTACGATTACATAAGGATACTAAACCTTTAACAGCATTTAGTTGTCCACCACAAAATCAATATCAATTTACAGTTATGCCATTTGGATTAAAACAAGCACCTAGTATCTATCAACGATTTATGGATAATAATCTTAAGGGGTTTGAATCTATAAGTCTGGCATATATAGACGATATTATAATTTTTACTTTAGGAACAAGAAAACATCATTTAAATCAAGTTGCAAAGATTCTACTACAACTAAAAGAAAAAGGAGTAATTCTAAGTAAAGAAAAAGCAAAAATAGCATTAGAAGAAGTAGAATTCCTAGGAATGAAGATTTTAAAAGGGGGATACATAGAACCACAAAAACATTTATTAGAAAAAATTAATAAATTTCCAGATAAATTAGAAAATAGAAATCAAATACAACGATTTCTTGGATGTTTAAACTACATTGGTGAAAAAGGTTTTATAAAACAACTTTCAAAAGAACGAGCATTATTACAAGAAATGATATCAAAAAAGATTCCTTGGAAATGGACAATTAGTGCAACACAAGCTGTAAAAGCTTTAAAAGAGTTATGTAAAAATCTTCCAAAATTATATCTACCAAAACCAAATGATTTACTCATTCTAAATACTGACGCAAGTCAAGATACTTGGGGAGCAGTCCTTCAAGCAATCCCAGGTGTTTATAATAATTTCAAAATATTTATCACAAATAATAAACCATCTGAAGTAAAAACATTCTTAAAACAATTTCAGAATATATTATTAACGAAATGGGCATCAGGAACATTTAAACCAGCTGAGAAGAATTATACGGTCCATGAAAAAGAAACACTTGCATTAATAAAAGCATTACGAAAATTCAAATTGGACTTACAACCAAATAAATTTATATATCAAACTGACAGTTCTTATACAAAAGACTTTACAAAATACAAGATAAAAGAATCATATAATAAAGGTCGATTGCTTAGATGGAGCCTTGAAGCTCAACAATACGATTTCTTATCTTTACACATTTCAGGCAAAGAAAACAATCTAGCAGATACATTAACAAGAGAATGGAAGGAGTACGATCCATCCTGAAAACAGAAAGAGAAAGATTATTAGAAAAAGCAAAACAACTTCGTCTGCAAGCACAACAATTACAAAAGGAAGCAAGCCAAGCAGATAAAGAAGCACAGGCAATAGAATTAATGCTTAACTCATCCAGTGACAAATCAACCGAAGATTTTCCAGCAGCAACAATCAAGGATAAATCAAAGACAGAAGAACAGGCAACTGGTGGATCTCGATCTAAAGAAAAATTTGATGAAGAAGAAAGAGCTAAAGCATACTATGTTATTTTTAATGGCTTAAACACAGGAATATATGATGACTGGAGCAAAGCAGCAATCTTCATCAACAACCAAAGCGGCATCATCTACAAAAAATACCCTAGCCTACAGGAAGCAAAAAATGCACTAACAGAGTACCGAAGTACTTATGCAGCAAAAGCAGCAATGCCAGGACAACCACTTCAATCAAGAATGGCAAATTTAGGGCGAATCCCTAATAACAAAACACTAACAATAAATTCTATCCCTACTGAACAATAACGGGAAGAATTAACAAAACTAACCAAAGCAATTTTTGATCAAGAATATAATTTCTTGGTTAATTACACAATAGCAGACAAACTCTCAAGCATATACCCTATTGAAGGAATATTTCAAGGGCCCAAGGCAATTGTTTTACCAGAAGCAGATCCTATTAAGACATATATGATGTTCCAAAGCGGACTCATAAGTACAATCTACTTCAGAAGCATAGATATATTTCGATACTTCCCAAACTACATGAAGAAAGCTATTCAACAATATCATTCAGGAGTGATAAAACAAAGAGAAGGATTTCTGAAGATGTTTGCAACATACCCACTATTCTTCAATGAAGGAGAGCAAGCAGGACTAGTTAGACAACCAGCCATACAATTATGCCAGATAGGAGTAAGCATTCAAAACTACCCAACTATTGGAGATACAAAGCATGAAGATATCATACAATAATTTTTAAATAATTATGTCCTGATACTACTACGAGGAATCAAGACTCGAGCACGAACAAATTATATTTCAAAATCAGTAATTATATGGAGCATGCAAGCAAGGGAGAAAGAAGTAGATATTCAAAGTCAGAAATATATAGAAAAATTCCTAAGAGATTTACAAGGAATTGATTTCGAATACACTCCAGAAATAAAGCAATAAATTTGTATCAGACTGATAGAAGAATTTCCTGGAGATCATGCCTGTAGCATATGTACACCAAGCACCGACGGAGATGCAGAATTTGAGACAATAGAAGAGAAAAAGATGTGAAAAGACATCACTATTTCTGTACTTTTGTTTCTTTCCTTTTGTAACTAATATGTAAATTATTAGATTCTACTGTGTGTAGTGGTAACCCTCCATGTGTAGTGGTACCCTAATAATGTAAAAGGCAGACCTTTCGTCGCCTATAAATAATGTGGCTCTCTCATTAGGAGAGGACACACTTCTTATTGTAACATATCCTTCATATATGATAAGTTTCTTTCTCTACATATGATCTCTGGCGGATCTGAAGAAGGCTACAGCGAAGAAGCTATCCTGCCGAATTGATCTTGAGATCTTGAAGAAGAAACATTTCAGGTATGGAATCACACAACTCTTTTACAAAGTTCAACATATCAAGCATGAAATGTCAAAGTGGCAACCTATATCGCTGTGACAGCATATAGCAGGCCCGACAGAGTAATAAATGATATGAAGAACATAGAAGTTAAGTTAGATCATAATAATTATAATCAATATCATATACTAACAAGTATAAACAAAAAATTAGTTGTTGCATTAATAGACACAGGATCTTGTACAAGTTTTATAGTGAAGATCTAGCAACAGAAATTTATGATTTATATCCAGAAGTAACATATATTACTCTCGAAGGAACTCCAGTACGAAACACTAAATATACATCTGTTAATATTATTTTTAGTAAAACACTTTCAGTAAAAATAGAAATACCAATCGATGGAAGAACTAAACAAGAACAAAAAGAAATAATATTAGGAATAGATTTTTTAGAAAACTTTAATTATAAAATAAAAAGTAAAGAATTAATACTAAAAACACAAGGTGAAAAATTTAAAATCCCACGAATAAATTTATATAAAGAAAACATTAAACAATTACTATGAATATTTTTGAAAAAGGAGAAAGCTCGAGGCAAGATCAAGACGATAAAGAAGATATAAAAGAAATAATAAGAGCAGAATCAATTGGAAAATACTTGTCTGATATAATATTCGATAAGAAAATAATAAATAAAGTA
>JAPKLW010005686.1:0-19911 GCA_026898455.1 Plectranthus barbatus | reverse complement strand
CCACAAGAACTTGTCTTCAAACATAAAACTCTAAAATTTCTTCAATACTAAAATCTTGTAATTGCTCTAACTCTCATCTCTCTAAAAAACGAATTTACATGAATATTTATAGGGGTGAAAGATGTATCCAGCAGTATCTAGGGTTAGATATGCCTTTATCTCCAAATCAGATTCAGATTAGGAATCCCGCATGCGCGTCGATCGTGGCGGTCTCGCGTCGATCGCTGCTCCTGAAACATCTTCGTCGATCGACGAGCATTGGCAGCGATCGACGCGGCCTTTGCTTCCGTCGATCTTCCTTTTCCCTTCGTCGAGCGCTGTGCCTTCTTTGCCTCGTCGATCGAGGAGCCTCTTCGTCGATCGACGAGGTGCTGAAACTGGGATTCTAATTCTTCTCTATTTTTCGACTAAAATCCTGCATGATTCATCAAACACGACATTACGAGTACAAAATCCAATTCATGCACGAAAAAGATACCAAAAACGATCTAAACACTACACAATCATTCAAAGAACCATAAGATAAGTTGGTGAAAATCCTAACTTATCAACTCCCCCAAACATAAACCATTGATCGTCCTCGATCAATTCACAGAAAAGAATTCTAATCAAATGCAGATACGAGTGTGTAATGCCTCACAAGCCTCTTTTGCAATCTAAGTTTTACTTATTCACATAAATCATGCAATCCAAAAAAATTCTTATTGGTAAACTATTGAGGAGAATCCTCATCGGGCAGTGTTTGCACTCATCGCTCAATCAAGCAAAAAGGTTTTGAAATCCACTCCTTCAAAGTTTTAGTTTATTTCACCATAGGTTTGACAAATTTATCATCTCTCCACTGCTTGTTAGTGTGGCTTTTCAGGGAATCAGAAAGGTCTTTATTTGGTTGTAATGTGGCTCACCTAATAGGTAGGATATTTTTGGCTAAGTGACTCAAAATATTTCAATCAACACCAAATCTTTAGCATATCATGCCCACATAAAAAAAAAATTCTTCACACAATCTGGTCCTTTTCTTTCTTTCTTTTTTTTTTTTTAATTCTCGGGGTTCCTAAGAACTTGCTCTTAGTTATTTATGAACAACATAAACGAGTTTCCCTCATTTTCTTTCTTTCTCTTTTTCACCAATGTTCATTTTTCTAACTTTTCCCATGGAAACCCCTAAAAAAACTTTTCTTTTCTCTCTTCCTTTTTTCTTCTTTTTTTTTTTCGCACATGGCCTCACATCACATTCCCACAATTCACACCATTCAATAAATCACAATCATCTTATTCATCAACCCTTCTAATCAAAGAAAAATTCATTCAAGGCTCAAAGGGGCTACAAGTGAAGATTTAAGGTTAGTGTATGGGGGATGGGCTACGAAAGAACATGCCTAAAATCATTTTCACCCTATTACCGCACTTAATGCAACCTCAAGAGAGAAATTCGTCAAATTCTAGGAAATAAATCTAACAACTTTGTCACTCATCAAACGAAAAATGGCACAAATTCCTCACAGGGTAGAAATTTTCGTTGCTCCTCAATAATTATCCAATTTCGAACGGTTATCATGCAAAAATTTAAGTTTCAAAGATCAACATATCAAGCAAAACAGCTCATATCATTGGCTACTTTATCACACAGATTATCATTCTTAATCAGCAAATATCTCGATTATCAATCAATAATTCTAGTTCAAGTAAAGACAAGTAATCAGTCATAACACCATCATAATCAAAAAGTTCCGACTGTCCTATGTTCAAAAGCTCCTAAACAATGCTCAGACTATTCACTTAGAACAAGTACCACAAATCAAGAGTTCAAAACTTATTCAACACAGAACAAGTATCACAAATCAAGAGTTCAAGAATACTAATTTTGAGTAAAAAGCCTTGCAGAGAGCAATTGTTCACACTGAAGCAAAAGAACAAGGATGGAGATGGTTCAGAAAAAAAACAAAAATCGAAAACAAAAATAGAAAAACAACGAAACAACAAAAAAATTAAAATAAAGCAGGAAAATGAAAACAAACAAACGTTTCCCTTTTCCTATCCTCATCCCCACAAACTTGTTTCACTCGAAGGAGTGGACAAGTTTGAAAGTTAGATAAGGAAAAAGGAAACGGTACCTCATTCCTCCTCCGGAGGATCCTCCATCTCGACATCGGGAGATGGCCACACGGGCAGTCGCCGTCAGCGGTCTTGTCGCTCTCTCTGCCGGCGTAGGTAAACGGACTCAAGCTGCGTGTTCAGGAGGAGTCGCTGCATCTGAGTGTCGAGGTTATTCAGCCTCGTGTTCACATTCTGTCGAAAGTCTGCCTGCCGTGTGTGCTCTGCTGCATGCAAGTCAGCCTGCTGCTGCATAAACTGGTAGATTGTCGCCAGATCCACCCCGAAAGATGAAGACTCTCCCAAGAAGTGGCGTAGCAGCCGTCTGCCGGTCCGGTCAGGGTTGTGCTCTCCTCCTCCGTCATCCTGAGGTTCCTCCTCCTCGGGCATTTTTGGGGGCGTCTGCGGCGGTCGCTGGTCTGGCTGGGTCAGTGGTCGGTGTCGAAGTCTGGAGGTACCTGGGCCTCCGTGTGCTCCGACCATCAGCCTCAAGTGGGCGGGTGTGCTCATCAACCAATTATCACGGAAGTGATAATCGGTGACGTGAGTGAGGTCCCGCTGTGGAAGTGGAAATCTGTCCCCATTGGACATCCGCAAAGACCAACCTGACGCCCTTGGTGAAAGCATCAACATCTTCACCAGAGTCCCAATGCCGAGTCCTCGGTTGTCGTCCTCAAGCGACTCGATTTGTGTCAAATCGATCCCCACATGCTCCACAATCGGGGTGATCAATCCCCCGCTCCAAATGTTGCCTTTGGAGGCCTTGATCTGATGCCGCCATTGGTCCATGACTAGCACCGCGAAGCTAAACTGCTCCCCTGTCAGCATGCAATTGAGGGCGAAAAGTTCCCCCACTCTTACTTTCCCGCTCTCATGTCTGCCGGTGATCGACACCCCCATGCATCCCTGAAGATATCTGAAAACTGGGTTGTCGATGGAGGACGCTTTCAAGGTCCCCGAGTCAAACTCCCGCAGGTCTTCTTTGGCATCAGAAGCGATCTGGGTCCAGAATCGGGCAATGTCGAAGTTTGGGGGGAGAAAACCGACCCCCCAACATGGAATCCCCAGATTTCTTCAAGCTCGTCCCTTGGAATTTTGTAGTACTGGTTCAGAAGCTGGAAACCAATTGTCGTAGGCTCTGATTCCGGCTGAACTTCGAAGACGTGTAGTGAGGCCAGAAACTCCAGGACAAGTGATGGGTATGTCGGCCATCGGGTTGTCATCCAAGCATTCCAATCAATTCTCTGCAAGAGAGCTTCTACATCTGCTCGGATTCCCAGCATTTGCATTGTCTCCGGGCATGGGTAAACTGTCTGCCGGATAGTGAACTCATCTCCTGAGAGTTTTCTGTATCGCCTCTCATGAGCCTGTTTGGTGAAGGTGGGTCGAAAATCCATGGTCAATCTGCAAGGGTAGTGGGAAAAATTTGTCAAAGTTCATCCCAATTCTACACAAAATTCCCAACATGAGTGCATCCAGTTGTGCAATAATCCACAGAAAAAATTCTACCCATGCAAAATTGATTCGACATTCATGCAATTCAAACTCTATCCTAGCATATCACCTCCATGTTTGACAGAATTTGTCCCAGAAATAGCAAGACTAGAATAACACCCCCAACTAGAATTATCCCCCAAACTATCGTTCGTCAGATTCAATGAAATTCAAGCAGCAAACCAATCACAAGTAAGTACATCGACTAAAAAAACTAACCATATCGAATAATCATAATGAATAGCAACAAAATTGACAAAATTGCAAAAATGAAAACTAGGGCTCCAAGTTCAATTTTTATCAAAAATCATGCTCAAATCCTTCAAAACACATGAAATAATCGAAGAGGAGAGTGTTAGGATACATACCGTGGTTGGTAGTGACGAATTTGGGGAGAAAAAAATTCAAGGTGGGTGTTTGGGACAGTGAGAGAGGCATGCGTCGTGTGTTGTGAGGAAAAGAATGAAAAGAAATGGGTTTTATACCCGTCTCTGTCCGGCCTCAGAAACACTCGTGTCGATCGACGAGGCATTTTCGTCCATCGACGAAGGCGAAACTTGCTCGTCGATCGACGACGATTGGAGTCGATCGACGTGGAAGAATTTCCTCGTCGATCGATGCCAAAGAGCCGCGATCGACGTGGCCCGACAGATGACTGGACCCGAAACAATTCGAAAAAGAAAAACGAAACTCAACTGACTCGACTTGACTGAATTGAAAATAACAGAAATAAATAAAACAGGAAACTGTTAGGTTACCTCCCAACCAGTGCTTAGTTTTATGTCGCTAGCTCGACAATACCTGAGTTTTTAAGGGCGGTTCAAGTAGTACTTCTCCACTGCTTCGATTTGAAGAGGGGTGAAGTATGGTTTCAGGTTTTGCCCATTCACTTTGAAATTCTTTCCATCTTGGCCAGCTAATTCAACTACACCGTTCATGAATTGGCAGATCACGGTGTATGGTCCGGCCCACTTTGACTGCAGCTTTCTGGGCATGAATCGAAGACGGGATTTGAAGAGGAGAACCTTGTCACCTGAATGGAAAACATGCGAGAGGATCTTTTTGTCGTGGAATCTCTTCGCTCGATTCCTATAAATGACGTTGTTCTCATAGGCTTCATCCCGAAAGTCTTCTAATTCGTTCAGTGCCATGGCGCGTTCTTCTGCAGCTGTCTTCCGATCCAGATTTAATTCTTTCACTGCCCTCCAAGCCTTGTGTTCCATCTCGACGGGAAGGTGACATGATTTCCCAAAAATCAGCTGATATGGAGATGTCCCAATCGGTGTTTTGTAGGCGGTGCGGTATGCCCAAAGGGCATCGTCTAGAACTGCCGCCCAATATTTTCTTTGCTTTACCGTCTTCTCCAAGATCTGCTTGATTTCTCTGTTGGATAGTTCTGTCAGCCCGTTCCCTTGAGGGTGATATGGGGTAGTAACGCGGTGCTTTACTCCGTACCTAGCAAGAAGAGAAGAAAGCCATCTGTTACAAAAATGTGATCCCCCATCACTTACCAGGGCTCTTGGTGTTCCGAATCTTGTTATGAGCTTTTGCAGGAACTTGATGACGACTTTGGAATTGTTGGTGACTGTCGGAATGGCTTCGACCCAACGTGATACGTAGTCCACTGCCAATAGAATGTATGTGAATCCTTGCGATGGCGGGAAGGGTCCCATGAAGTCGATCCCCCAGACATCAAATATTTCCACTTCAATCACCGGAGTCTGTGGCATCTCATCCCTCCGCGAGATGTTGCCAGTCCTCTGGCAGCGATCACTGCCCGTTATCCATCCGCGACAGACTTCGTAGATGGAAGGCCAATAGAATCCGCTTGCTAGGATTTTGAAAGCAGTCCGGTTGGTTGAATGGTGGCCACCAGTAGGAGATGAATGGCAGGCTTCGAAGATTTTCTGCCACTCGGACTGGGGCACACAGCGGCGAATGACGCCGTCAGCACATCTGGGCCACAAGTAGGGATCCTCCCAATAGTAGAATCTGATGTCGTGCAGAAACTTCTTCTTTGCATATGGGGAGGAGATCGGAGGAAGTACACCGCCGACCAAGTAGTTGGCGAAGTCTGCAAACCACGGAGTTTTGGATTCATAGATCTCCTTCATGTCCCTCAAGGCATAGACCTGTTCGTCGGGGAATGTCTCTCGGATTGTTAATTGCTGATCATCTCCTTTGACCGGTGGTTCGAGCCTTGACAAGTGGTCGGCGATGACGTTCTCGCTTTCTTTTCTGTCCTTGATCTCCAAGTCGAACTCTTGCAACAGCAGTATCCATCGGATCAGTCTGGGCTTGGTATCTTGTTTTGCGAATAGATACCTGATTGCTGCATGGTCGGTGTAAACAATTGTTTTCGAGCCTATCAGATAAGGCCGGAACTTGTCGAAGGCATACACAACCGCGAGCATTTCTTTTTCCGTCGTGGTGTAGTTGCATTGGGCTGGATTCATGCTCTTGCTGGCGTATTGAATCACATGGAAGAGTCTTCCTTTTAGTTGGCCCAGAACTGCTCCAACAGCGTAGTCGCTGGCGTCGCACATCAATGTGAAGGGCTCTTCCCAATCTGGTGCGGTTAGGACTGGTGCAGTTACCAGTGCTTCTTTCAGCTTCTCAAATGCTTTCAGACATTCTTCATCAAAAACGAAGGACACATCCTTCTCCAGCAGGTTGCACAAGGGCCAGGATACCTTTAAGATGTCTTTGATGAACCTCCTATAGAATCTTGCATGACCTAGGAAACTTCGGACGACTTTGACATTTGTTGGTGGTTGCATCTTCTCAATGGCTATCACTTTGGCTTGATCCACTTCCAGTCCTTCGGCTGATACTCGATGTCCCAACACGATTCCTTCCCGTACCATGAAGTGGCATTTCTCCCAATTGAGGCATAGGTTTGTCTCGGTGCATCTCTCAAGTACAGTAGCCAAATTCTGCAAACAGACATCAAATGAGCTACCAAAAACTGAAAAGTCATCCATAAATACCTCCATGATGTCCTCGATCAGGTCATGGAAGATTGCCGTCATGCATCTCTGGAAGGTGGCCGGTGCATTGCATAATCCAAAGGGCATCCGTCGGTAGGCGACTACTCCATATGGACAGGTGAATGTCGTCTTGTGTTGATCTTTGGGTGCCACAGCTATCTGATTGTACCCTGAGTAACCATCAAGAAAGCTATAAAAAGGGTAACAAGACAATCTATCGAGCATTTGATCAATGAATGGAAGAGGAAAGTGATCCTTGCACGTGGCGGTGTTCAAAGCTCGGTAGTCAATGCAGACTCGCCATCCCGTGATTGGTCTTTTCGCTACTTCTTCTCCATCATCATTCTTTACTATTTGCATCCCTCCTTTCTTGGCTACTACTTGTGTAGGGCTTACCCACTTGCTGTCGGAGATTGGGTAGATCATGCCATGGTCAAGGAGTTTGAGAACCTCCTTCTTTACAGCCTCCTGCATGATGGGATTCAGACGTCGTTGTGCTTGTCTCTTTGGTTTGGCATCCTCTTCAAGGATGATCTTGTGCATGCACAGCGAAGGACTGATCCCTTTGATATCTCCCAAAGTCCATCCAATGGCGGACTTGTATGTCCGTAGAACTCGCTGCAGTTTGTCTAACTCCCCCTGTGAAAGATAAGCAGAAACGATAACAGGGTAAGTGCTATCTGACCCTAGGAATGCGTACCTGAGGTGTGTTGGGAGTGTCTTGAGCTCCAGAATTGGCGGCTCAGAGCTGGAGATCGGCTTTTCCGGACTGCCGTCGATCGACGAAGCATCTTCGTCGATTGACGAGGTGCTTGCTGCGATATCGATCGTCGAGGCATTGGAGTCGATCGACGAGAACTGGCTGTAGTGGCTGGGCAGCGGTTCTCTTTTAAGTTCTTTCTCATGAGTTACTTCCTCGAACACATCCAACTCCATGACCAGATTCATGATCCCCTCGGTTGCTTCGTCCAGATTTGTGGATGAGGAAAGGGAGTGTTGCAAGCAGTTTTCCAGGAAATCCGGCTCACTTTTGAGATAGGTGAAAGGGGAAAACATTACCGGACTGAAGCAGTTGATCATGTGGCATTATTCTGCATAGCTTCCATCGTCGTGCTTCTGCATTGCCTTGTAAATCGAGAATGTGATGGACTCATTGTTCACTCAGAACGTCAGCTTGCCATCGCGGATGTCGATTAATGCCCCTCCGGTTTTCAGGAATGGTCTTCCAAGGATCAGAGGAATGTTTCAAACCTCCTCCATGTCAACCACCACAAAGTCAGTTGGAATTATGAAATCCTTTACCTTTACCAGCACATCTTCAACGATGCCCTTCGGATAGGTGACTGATCGATCGGCCATCTGAAGTGAGATTGTTGTGGGTTTTATGCTTCCAATCTTTAACCGTCTGAAGATTGATAGTGGCATCAAGTTGATTGATGCCCCTGAATCACAGAGAACCTTCCCAAAGGTCTCACCTCCGATGACACAAGAGATTGTGTAGGAACCCGAGTCTTCCCTTTTGATCAGCATCTTCTTTTGAATGATGGCGCTGCATTCTTCGAACAGGTTGACCGTCTCGTGCTCCAAGAAAGGTCTTTTCTGAGAGACCATGTCTTTCAGAAACTTGATGTACCCGGGCATCTCTTGAAGAGCTTCTACCAATGGGATGTTGATATGCACCTTCTTCATTGTCTCCAGAAATCGTGCATACCTTTCGTTCATCTTGGTCTTGGCAAACCGCTGCGGATATGGCAAAGACGGTTTCTTCATTGGTGGAGCAGGGGCGGTCGTCGATCGACGAGATTCAGCCTCGATCGACGGAAGTTTTGGTTCCTCGTCGATTGAAGGGGAAGCGTCATCGATCGACGGGGCTTCGCCTGTGATGACTTCTTCTTCTTTCTCGGCTTCTCCTTCATCTCGGGTGTCTGTCCCTGCTTGCTTGGGTCCTTCATAGGTTTTGCCCCCTCTCAGAGTTATAGCGTTCACCTGCTTCCTCTGATTCTGATTCTTGGGGTTGACCTGAGTGTTGCTCGAAAGTTGTCCCGGCTTGTGTTTAGTTCCTAGGACATCGGCGATCTGGCTGACTTGATTTTCAATGATCTGCACGTGCTTTTGCATCTGATCAACCTTTGTGTTCACGCCTGAAATTTCCTGCTTCAACTTGGCTACAGTATCAGTAGAGCCTTCCATGAACTTGGCCAAAATCTCCTCGAGATTTGGCTTCTTCTTCTCCACTATTGCTCCTTCTTGTACGACAAATCCTAGTGGTGGTTGCTCTGCAGCTTGAGGGTTTGCGTAGGAGAATCCAGGGTGATTCCTTGCGTGATTGTAGGTGTAGGGCTGGTTATTCTGCTGGTTGTGTTGCTGGTATCCTCCTCGGTAGTTGTTTTGATAACCGCCCCTTTGAATGAAATTCACCTAAGCATTGTCTTCCTCGGCTGGACCCTGCACTGCTTCAACTGCAGCAACTGTTTTCTCTTGCTTCAGATTAGCAAACTCTTCCTTAAGCTTTTTCAGCTCGGCTGCCAAATCGGGTTGCTCGGCAACTTTTTCCACTACTTTCTCGACAGCTTTCACAGGTCGAGTTCGGCTTGAGGACCACCGTTGAGTGTTGTTGGCCATCTTTTGGAAGAACTCCATGGCTTTTTTTCCACTTTTCGTCATGACTGTGTCTCCTAGTGTGGTGTCCACCAATTTGGTTGTCTTATCATTGAGCCCTTCATAGAATGCCTCCGCTTGTTCTCCTGGCGGAAAACTATGTCCGGGACAGGCTCTCAACAGCTCTTTGAATCTCTCCCACGTCTCACTGAAGCTCTCATCAGGCCTTTGAGCGAACCTGATGATTTCTTTCCATTTTTGCCTGATAACATTCGGAGGGAAAAAGTTCCCTAGAAACTCATTCCTCAATTCGGTCCACGTGCCTATGCTTCCTTTGTCCAGTGCGGTGAACCATGATTGTGCCTTATCCCTCAGAGAGAATGCGAACAGACGCATTCGGATGGCACTCTTGCTGACTCCTCCAATTTTGACAGTGTTGCAGAGCATAATGAACTTATCCAAATGCGCATAGGGGTCCTCAGCAGGTCTTCCTCCGAATTGATTTTGTTGCACCATCTGCACCAATCCGGTCTTCAGTTCAAAATTGTTGGCATTGATGCCAATCTTGAAATCTGTCTCCTTGAACCGAGGTTTATACCGGTTCTGCATGGCTTCCTCTTCTTCCTCATCGTCAGATTCCTCTGGAGGATCCTGGTTGTCTTCCTCTTCATTGTCGGGATTGTCCTCAAATAGTGGGTTATGGCGAAGATCCCTTCCATTCGGATTGTTCCTCTCGAGGTCTCTTTCCAGATTGTACTGTTGGATTTGAGCCCTCATAGCTTGGACTTCTTGGAGAAGCACAGCCTGCTCCTCTGCAGTTAGCACTGGTGGAGGCGGTGGTACGTTATCTTCCATCGTGTGATTACTTGAGCTTTCCTGAGCACGCTTATTCCTTCGGATCTTTCTGCAAGTGGCTTCAATGTCCGGATAGTAATAAAGCGGGTCCTTTCCTCTAGTTCTTGTACTCATGCACTACCTTTACAGCAAAGGAGGTAGTGAGGTAAGACTGAAAATAAACGGAACGAACTGAAGTAAGAAAACTGAGCCTCTGAAACGAATAAGGCGTCGATCGACGAAAGGAAAACAACTTCGTCGATCGACGAGGAATAACGTCGATCGACGTGGAATACGAAAAAGCGAGAAAAATTTCAGAAAATACAAAAATTACAGCCTAAAGCAATATTTCAATCACAGACTTAATAGTAAGATTAATTCTATTCTTTCCCCGGCAACGACGCCAAAATTTGATCGCTAAATTATTTAACAGCAACTTATCAAAGCTAATAATATAGCGGCAAATGAAATTATCGATCCCTCAAGGAAAGAAATAACGAATAATCTTTAAGTACTAAGTCGAGCGTTCTTGAAAACACTGATTAGGAAAATCAGATAAAAAGGTTTTGTTGTTATGAAAATCGCAATATTTGCTAATGAAAATTAAATAGGAAATTGAAAAGCTTTTGAATTCAAATAAGAGAAGCACAGATTCCAGGGATATCTACCTATCAAGTATGACATGTATGAATGAATTGATTAATTCCCAATTTTAATTCCTCTTCGTAGTGAAACATCAGAAAAGTATTACGAACTTCTTTGTTGGACAATTCGTAAAGTAGATTAATTAATTACCTATCTCCGCTCGGTCTCAAGATAAATTAACTAACTCCAAAGATCTATAGATTTATTCCTACAATTAATCTCCTTCAGTTACGACAAGAAATCAGATTATATTTTGAAAATCTCTTTCCATTGAAAACTATCACAGTTACCTCTCAAGTAATCAACTAGATAATCCTAAGATGTGGCCAACAAATCAAGATTATGAATAAGCACAGATTTCACAAACTACGAAGGGAAAGGGAAAATAATTCAATCAATCAAAACATGTATACATTGATAATTCGAAACCCTAGAATCTGAGAAAGGATTTAGTTACACATATTCACGGTAATATTCATCATGGAAAAATAAAACCTGAATTGCATAAAAACTGGAATTCGGAAATCTTCCCACAAGAACTTGTCTTCAAACATAAAACTCTAAAAATTCTTTAATACTAAAATCATGTAATTGCTCTAACTCTCCTCTCTCTAAAAAACGAATTTACATGAATATTTATAGGGGTGAAAGATGTATCCAGCAGTATCTAGGGTTAGATATGCCTTTATCTCCAAATCAGAATCAGATTAGGAATCCCGCATGCGCGTCGATTGTGGCGGTCTGGCATCGATCGCTGCTCCTGAAACATCTTTGTCGATCGACGAGCATTGGCAGCGATCGACGCGGCCTTTGCTTCCGTCGATCTTCCTTTTCCCTTCGTCGAGCGCTGTGCCTTTTTGCCTCGTCGATCGACGAGCCTCTTCGTCGATCGACGAGATGCTGAAACTGGGATTCTAATTCTTCTCTGTTTTTGGACTAAAAACCTGCATGATTCATCAAACACGACATTACGAGTACAAAATCCAATTCATGCACGAAAAATATACCAAAAACGATCTAAACACTACACAATCAGTCAAAGAACCATATGATAAGTTGGTGAAAATCCTAACTTATCACGCGCGCACCCCCGCGCCGCGCCCGCGCAGGCCCCACGCGCCTGCCGCTGCTCGCGCGCGCCGCCATCGCCCGCCGTCGTCTCCGTCGGCCCTGCGCTAGCTCCGTCTTTGTTCTTCGTCCTCGACCCGTCCAATTACATAATTTGAAAAATAAAATTACAGAAACTATTCTATTACAATTTTCAAATCTATGCTAATCATGGATTTTCTCATAATTTTACAAAATAATTCAGCCCTACACGGATAAACCACCGCGGGCTGAATCAACGGGTTGCCACGAGGAACAAAAACCAAACATCCACAATAATAAATTCATACATGCATAATATCATATTTAATTATGAACAATAGAGCCATAAATCAGAAACCTGGCTCTGATACCAATTGTAGGGTTTTTACGTAAACCGAATCACCAAAACAAAACTGAACCGGATCGATCTATGGATATTGCCCACAATTCAAATTCTCAAAACCCTAGCACGCTCCTATGAATTTAATACATAATTGTGGATTGAGAGATTACCGTAATTCCATAGTGTCTGTACCGATCTTTTGCGTTTGAATTCCAAACTTTAATTCAACCACGCAATCCGATTTCTCTGCGGAAACATAAATTAGAAAACTAATTTCTAGAGAAAATCGAAAATAAAGAAAAGGGAAGAAGAAATCTTTTCTCCAGATTAGATCTTCAGATCTGTATCCCGGTGCTGGTCAGATCTACTACTGGTGAGGACTCCGTAGATTTATGGCTTGAGCAGGACCAGAATTCGAAAATTCTCCTCCTTCTCCCTTGAAAACGGCGCCCCCTCTCTCACTCTCTAGATCTAGGGTTTTTCAAATTGTGTTATGAAGTGGCTTAGGGTTTCAGAGAGTGAGAGGTCTATTTATAGACCTAGGGTTATAAAACCCTAATGGGCTCCTGGGCTCAATTCAACACACTTGTTGGGCCAGACCTGGGACCTAATGCAAATAATAAAGTGGGCCTATAAATTAATTAATTCCCATGTCCACAACCCAGGACACAATTAATTAATTAATATTAATTCTTTTTCACCACAGAATTAATACTGACCTACCCCTTTATTACCACGTTATGAGAACGGGTTGCATTAATTAAGAATCCCCATATTTAAGGTTACCGGACATCCATTAATTAATCGGAGCCTCTGACAAGCTCTAACTACAATTAATTAATATCTTATAATTCCTGAGTAGTACCACTCAAACCTTATCACTCGTGCCTGAACTTAATCAGCCTGCAGGACTTTGGCACGATGAATGTTATTGAGCTCCTCAGGGAATGTCCCCATCCTATTACTCGGATATGGTTACCTAAGTTCAGTCTCAGGCGATACTACACGAGCTGCTGTTACCCAAGATGCGGATATACGAGCACGTTACTCAGGCTCTCCACCATGGCAAGTCAAAGCAATAGTCAACCCGTGCAAACCCCTGAACCTTCGTTAGGGTTTGGACTTAATCAATATAACGAGATCTTTTATTCGCTGATGTCAGACAGACGAATATATCTCACTGCGGTCCATCAATACGCCACCTCTGCGTAGCAGCATGTCAAGTAACCAAGACAGACTACTTATTCCGACAATGCCGCAGCCATCCGGACAGACGTATCCTCATACGTTGTCTCGGCTGTGATTAGGTTTATGTCTCACTAGGTCAAGTGATCATACTGTCTTCTGCGATCTACAACACGCCGTATAATCATCCCTATCGGTGAGACAAGAGGATACCATTGTTCATACATGTACGATTGTTAACAGATAGGAGAAATAAACCGTTGTATACTCATTATAATAAATGCTTTCAGTATACAAAACCCATCAAGGTCATGAAGGAGCTCCACGCCGTGAGCTCTGACAAACCTATGTCGTTTGCCGAGGCGGAGCGCAGCCCCAGCTGGAGGAAGGCGATGATGGAGGAGATGGAGGAGATTGAGGACAACCAAACATGGTCCCTCACCGACCTCCCGCCTGGACGCCGGTCGATTGGCTTGAAGTGGGTCTTCAAGGTAAAGAGAGACGAACACGGGGCGGTGTCCAAGAACAAGGCGCGCCTCGTGGCTAAGGGTTACGCGCAGCGGCACGGCATCGACTACGACGAGGTTTTTGCGCCGGTAGCACGACTCGACTCGGTGCGCCTTCTGATTGCCCTCTGACATGTGTGTAAAATGACCTATTTTTTTATGTGTGAGCGTGCATGTTTGCGGCCATTTTACTCTCATATCATATGTTTTTGTTGTTCTTTTGTTGTGTTTTCGTGTTTTTGTGTTTTGAATGTTGTAGGATAGGTTTTGGGTATAAATTAGCATTTTTGGTGGAGTTTTGGAGGAAAATCGCACGAGTTGGAGTTTGGAGGCATCGACAGGCCGAGCGGGGCAGGACCGGCCGAGCCAAGCTGGACAGAGAGCTCGACCGGCCGAGCGCAGCAGGACCGGCCGAGCGATGCCAGACAGAGAGCTCGACCGGCCGAGTCAAGCAGGACCGGCCGAGCAAGCCAACAGAGAAGTGGCTCGGTCGAGCCACTTCGACCGGGCGAGCCAGACCGGGATTTTCCAGCACTTTGGTGGTTTCCAGTTTCGACCGGGCGATCCGAGGCCCTGTTTGCTCATTAAAAAAGGGGGGAAAATGGTTATTTTCATAACGAATTCATAACTTTTCATTACTTTGAATAACTTCCACCTAAATTCTCTCTACGATTCCATTTTCCATCCCTTCCAAACCACACCCAAGGGTATCAAGGAGCTAATTCATCAATCCTTGGAGGAGAATTGAAGATCCAAGGGGGTAGATCAAGACCAAACAAATCCAATTGGGGAAGATTTCATTTTCTACTTATCAATTGTAATGGATGTATTTGATTTTAACTTTGTATTGTTACAATTGAGAGGTATGTTGCTCTAATTCAATTTGGATGTTGATTTGAACAAGGATGCATGAAGATTAGGTTTGAGAATTGTTTGTTTACTTTCCTGTGAGAGCTTGAATTGCACTAGAACTTGTTCCGTACCTCTTAGGTGTAGGTAATAGCCAACTTAGGAGGTAGTTGACGTGAACGCTGCAGCCAACACGCGGGCGGAATCGTCGTGAATAGTGTAGATTCATACGATTTTAGTTCCAATCCCTGTGCGGTGCTAGGTCGTAGGGAAATAATTGACGTTCTATTTGGAGTGGTCTAGGGCTTAATAACGTAGCTGTTTGCAAGTCTTAGCATCATCAACCGTTAGCTCGTCGTGACAAGGGGTTAACGAGTGTAGGGTCGATTGCTCAATCTCCTAGGGATTAAAATGTGTTTACATCAATGATTAACCTAATTGGATTACATCTACATTTATTTCAACATCCTATCTACCTCATTTGAGTATTTGTTTGTTTTGGTTTACCAAAGTGTGGAGAGAGTTGATTTGATTGATTGAGATTGAATGTTGATTGTTGGTTTAATTCATTGTTTGTTATATGTTGTTAGCATAGGTTTAAATTGAATGCCTAGATTGATAGAAATCACTCAACGATTTTATCTTACCTAGCTATTAGACTTTGCTATAGTATCCCGGTAATCTAGCGGGCGAAGGGAAGAAGGACCTGGATTTGACAAATTTTATTCTTTTGTAGCTAGGAGTTTAATTTTGATTGAACTTTTAGCCGCATCGAGTTTTGGCGCCGTTGCCGGGGAATTCATTTAGTAGGTTGCTAGATATTGGGGGAAAAGTGAAGCTTGTAGGCTAGGTGTTTGTGTTTTTGCTTGTGTGAATAATTTGTTGTTTGTTTTTTTCGTATTTGTTGGTACTTTGAGTTTTTCGGATTGTTGTAGGTGTCAAATAGAGAATCATCCAGGAACTCACTCGGAGAGGCTTAACAATCTCCAAAGGGAATTGGATGAGATGAGAGCAAAGATGTTGGAGAGACAACGACCGAGGAAGCCAATCCGGTTGGTATTTGAAGAGAGCTACCCGTGGATGGAAGAGATTAGACATGATCGCATTATGAAGTCAGGTTGGGGAAATGAAGAAGAGGAGTGTAGTAATGAAAGCTATAGAGATAAATGGGGGAATCGTGACCTCCGGAACAACATGAACTATCCCCCATCTAATGGCTACACTCCATGTAGACTCTATGAGAACCAAACTTGGAATCCATCCATGACAAGAGTTCATTGTGATGAGTGGGGAAGCCATGATCATGAAAGAGTTAGAGAAGCGAGATCATCTCGGGAAGCTTTGGAGAGGAAACCGGATAAGCTCGAGGGAAACCTTTTGGAATTAAAAATGCAATTATCGGAAATATTTAAAAAGGTGAGTGAGGAGCCTCGAGTGGAATAATATAAAATTTTGGAAGATGAATGTGAGGATGCGGTTATGATACTTGAGGAAGTAAGATTTCAAGATACAAGAGTAAAAGAGATGCAAGAAGAAGAATTAAGGAAGGAAGATAAAGAGTTACCTCAAGAAGAGAAAGAGGATGATAGCACCAAGGAGGAAAGGATACACATTGGAAGTGAGAAGAATGGTATTCTTGTAATACCTTCCCTTGAGGTGATGAAAGAAGTTCCGGCATTTGTACAAAATGATGAGGAAGAGAAAAATGATGAGGAAATAATGTCGGGAGGTCCAAGTGGTGACATGGTGCTTGTTTCTCTTTCATTAGTCATAGATAAGAGG
The DNA here is from genome assembly GCA_026898455.1 of Plectranthus barbatus. Lineage (NCBI taxonomy): Eukaryota > Viridiplantae > Streptophyta > Magnoliopsida > Lamiales > Lamiaceae > Plectranthus > Plectranthus barbatus. The sequence goes on along the minus strand of JAPKLW010005686.1, from coordinate 3,502 downwards.
GAAAAGGAGGTGATCCTTGGAGAGATAGTGGATGAAACATATGATTTGATCGGCAAAGGAGGTGATGAGAAGTTGATGATCAATCCAAATGAGGGACAAGTTGAGACTTATATACTTTGGATTCAATTGGATGATGCCTTAGAGTTCAAATCGAAGAAGGAATTACCACCTTTGACTTACGAGTTCGTCATTAGAGTCAATCTTCCTTGGAGAGATGAAAGGGGTGGAAGAAAGATCGCCTTGGACAAGTTGCTTCCAAGTAAATACCGATTAAGGAAGAAAGGTGTATTAAAAACCCACACGATTTTTGATAATGGGTGATGTGGTAAGGTCGTCTAGCTACCGACGTTAAGGAAGCGCTTGTTGGGAGGCATTCCAACCAATTTTCTTTCTTTTGTTTAATTGCTTTTAGTTGCTTTGATTTCGAATAAATGCCTAGTTTGTTTGGTTTTGTGTTTGTAGGAGGAACTACAAGATCGAGAGGAGTGATGACGCACCGCCTACCTATTTGATAAACTTAGTCTCACTTGACTAAGTTTGGGGGGAATGGCCGGTATTCGGTGTTTTAGTTTACTCTTCTTTTCTATCTCTCTATCTTAGTTTACATTGCTTATTAGTTTAGTTTAGGATAGTTTGAATTGATTTTAAATAATTGGATCTTCGATTGGGTTGTATAATGGTATTGATCTACTTCTACTTTGGTTGTGAAAAATGATTTGGATGTGAATGAATGATTGATTAATGGCATAAGGAATGTTTGGTGGTGCTAGTGGAACAATGCTTGATTTATGTAGATTTTGGATTGTGGAATGGTGGTGGAAAGACGTTTTGGAAGTGAATATGGTTGAGGATTGTTTGATTGTTATTGTGGAGAGAATCATTAATGAGTTGGCATGATTGAATACTTCCTATTATGCATGGTTTGTGGTTTGGATTATTGGTTTGGTTTGAATGGTGGAACTAGTGGATATTGTCTAATCATTGTTGATATTTGGTTTGTGGAAAGTTTGGTGGATATGAGAGCTTTATTGGCTTATTTTATGCTCAATTGTTTGGTGGTGTTTTTGTTGATGTGAGTAGGTACCAATAAGGTCTTGGAGAAGCGGTGCAATCGTGGCTACCGATGGGTAACGCATTCTATCGTTTCTCTTGCCAATTAGTTGCATTGCATTTAGATTGTTGTTAGGATTGTTGTGTGCTTGTGTGTGTGTGATGAACCCAAATGAGGCTTGAGATTTAATCATGATTTACTTAGTGGAGTTTGATGTTTACCTCAACTAATGATAGGGCGGAATCTGGTTTTCGAAGCATGTTTTAAGTTTAACTTTTGAATTGTCAAGTTTTGTATGTGGTTAATGCATAGGACTTGACAAAAAGCTGTGAGGTTTAAGCCATGATATTGTCATATCTATTTCGATTGTGAGTGGCAAGATTAAGAGTACGAGATCTAGAACTTGCATCCGTTCTCTATCTATTGGCATGTGTGTGTAACTAGAAAATGATCTTAGGTCGTCGATTCTTAGTCCCACCTTTCACACCAGGAGTATAAGGTGGTTGTTATCATAATTTTGCCTTTCATATCTTTGACCCCCGTGATTGAGCTTTATTGGTGAATTTTCCTTGATATAATTAGGACCATATTTGGGGGGAAAGAGTGTATGAGGGTGAATACGGTGATGAGAGTTGGGTTGGGAATTGATTGAATTTGTATTGAAGGGAAATGTTGAGGCATGAAAGATTTGGAATAAAGGATTAGTTTGAATCCTAGAAAAATGAGCACCTAAAAAATTTTGGTGCAAGTGTTTGGGAAAAGTGGCACCGACAAAATGAACGAATGATGGTGCATTTGAAAAATGATGAAAAAGTAAAGAAAAGAAAAATAAATAAAAAAAAAGTGTGTTGTAAAATGAAAAGCCTCGGGGGTTTGTAGTGGTTCGAAAAGAACAAGTTTGGGGGTTTTGGGAAATTGAGAAGTTTAGTCACTTTGGCCCAAAACCACCCACCTTTTAGTTAGCCACGTTACAACCGGTGAAAAGACCTTTTTGATTCTAGAAACTAACTCATTGTAGTATAGAGGTGAGAATGGATGCAAGCCTATGGAAATCAAGCTCGATATCTTGTGATTGAGTGAATCTCATCATCCCCAAACACGTGAGGGAGTGCTTTCGTTTCTTGTATCTATTTTGATGAGTGGTTCATGTCCGTAGCATTAACCTTGTTACAAAGTTAGGTGATAATCTCGTTTTACTTGAACATGCTAAGATAACTTTGATGAGCTATGATGTATTGCATGAGGTAGATTAATGGCTTTACTTTGTTTTGATTGAGGACAATCAAAGGTTCAAGTTTGGGGGATTATGATATGTGTGTAAAATGACCTATTTTTCGATGTGTGAGCGTGCATGTTTGCGGCCATTTTACTCTCATATCATATGTTTTTGTTGTTCTTTTGTTGTGTTTTCGTGTTTTCGTGTTTTGAATGTTGTAGGATAGGTTTTGGGCATAAATTAGCATTTTTGGTGGAGTTTTGGAGGAAAATCGCACGAGTTGGACTTTGGAGGCGTCGACCGGCCGAGCGGGGCAGGACCAGCCGAGCCAAGCTGGACAGAGAGCTCGACCGGCCGAGCAGAGCAGGACCGGCCGAGCGATGCCGGACAGAGAGCTCGACTGGCCGAGCAAAGCAGGACCGGCCGAGCAAGCCAACAGAGAAGTGGCTCGGTCGAGCCACTTCGACCGGGCGAGCCAGACTAGGATTTTCCAGCAATTTGGCGGTTTCCAGCTTCGACCTGGCGAGCAGTACTTCGACCGGGCGATCCGAGGCCCTGTTTGCTCATTATAAAAGGGGGAAAAACGGTTATTTTCATAACGAATTCATAACTTTTCATAAAATTGAATAACTTCCACTTAAATTCTCTCTACGATTCCATTTTCCATCACTTCCAAACCTCACCCCAAGGGTATCAAGGAGCTAATTCATCAATCCTTGGAGGAGAATTGAAGATCCAAGGGGGTAGATCAAGACCAAACAAATCCAATTGGGGAAAATTTCATTTTCTACTTATCAATTGTAATGGATGTATTTGATTTCAACTTTGTATAGTTACAATTGAGAGGTCTGTTGCTCTAATTCAATTTGGATGTTGATTTGAACAAGGATGCATGAAGATTAGGTTTGAGAATTGTTTGTTTACTTTCCTTTGAGAGCTTGAATTGCACTAGAACTTGTTCCTTACCTCTTAGGTGTAGGTAATAGCCAACTTAGGAGGTAGTTGACGTGAACGCTGCAGCCAACACGCGGGCGGAATCGTCGTGAATAGTGTAGATTCAAACGATTTTAGTTCCAATCCCTGTGCGGTGCTAGGTCGTAGGGCAATAATTGACGTTCTATTTGGAGTGGTCTAGGGCTTAATAACGTAGCTGTTTGCAAGTCTTAGCATCATCAACCGTTAGCTCGCCGTGACAAGGGGTTAACGAGTGTAGGGTCGATTGCTCAATCTCCTAG
>JAPKLW010005685.1:0-19929 GCA_026898455.1 Plectranthus barbatus | reverse complement strand
AAGCGGACAATATCATACTAATGTCGGAGTCTCGGTTCCTAACAGTGTGTTGGAAGGTAACTAGATTTTGAGCCACCCCCTCCCACGGCTGGGCATGGCATCTAGCTAGCTCTGTCATTTTTTTTTTCCTTGATGTTTCAGCTTTTGTATATATGAGTGTAGTGGTGTTGTATCAATTTGGTGAAGAGTTTTTCTTCTCATGTATAGATATATTATTATTATTCTTAGCCCATGGCATTGACAAATGCTTTATTCATTCTTAAATCTTGCCTCTGTCTATGGGTCGCAATTCGTGCGGATCGAATTGTTATCGTGTCGATCCGTTATCGATCCGATCTGTTAAGACCTAATCCGTATCTAATTCATAAAGAAAAATTAAAATTCATATCCGTATTCGATCCATTAAGCTCAAATCTATATCTGCACAAATCGAATTTGTATTCATTAAGGATCCAATAAAAATTCAATCCGAATGATTCGATATGGATCCGATTAGAACCGATAAGGATTCAATCCAATTGATACAATAAGAATCTGTTTCAATAAATACAATAACAATTCAATAAAAATGCATTGAAGTAATATAAAATATTCATATTTGGTTGTTCTAGTAATGTGGTAGATAAATAAATAAATTAAAATTCTCAATCAAACATCCCAAAATATATAATAAGTCAACATAGGCAAATCATATTCAAATACTAGATGACAAACACTCCACCTACAAATTTTATTTCCAAATACCCAACAATTCTTCATTTTAGTTGTCAACACTTCACCTACAAATTTGAACGAGAAAAAATATTAGTTAGAACTTTAAAATTTATAATAATAATAATAATAATATAAATTATAATAATTAGCTTTCATCAATCATGATGACATTGCAAGTTCAAAATCCTACCAACTAGTTCATTAGTTGATATAGTTTCATTAAAAAATTAAAGTTGAGAACAAAAATAACTAAAGAAAATTATTTAGTTTATTATTATGAAGAAAATAAATATAAAAAAAATATAATGAAGAAATAAATAAATACAAATTTGGTGGAGAATGATAAAATAAAGAATAACAATAATGTAGAACCAAGAGATTTGAATTTTTGAAGTGAAGCATGAATCTAAATTAATATAAAATTAATTTATTAATTATTATACATAAATAAATTCATAAAAATATAATAATTTATTAATGGATATCCGAATTCGGTCCGTTTAACAAATTATTCGATCTGATCAATATCCAATCTGAATTCGATCCAAAATTTTCGTGTCATTATCGCGTCGATCCGATAATAATCCATATTTGATAAGCCTCAATCAATATCCATTATTATTGTGCGAAATCGTGTCGGATTATCGGATCGGATAAAAAATTGTCAGCCCTACCTCTATCACCCTCAATTTTTCAAAATTTTGTAAGTAGGACTGTAAATGAGCCGAACTATTAGATCGGGTAGTATAAAGCTCATGAAAAAAATAATAATAATAATTAAAAAAAACAATACTAAATTATACCTTTTGATGTTGTAATAATGTACCCATTTTCCTACTTGATCATCAACATGATTGCAAAAGTTAACACATAATTTTATGTAAAATCAAGATTATAATTGCATCTAAGCGTCGATATAATTATATCTAGTTTTTCTGTTCAACTTTTTTTTTTGGGGGGTTGAATGCGTGAATTATTATGGTTGAGCATAATTGGAATAAAATCCATTTGTATTTAATTATTTTTTGTACAAATATGTAATGCTCTTGGGGGTTTTTTGTACAAAAAATAACTACCATACTAATTCAGTAATTCTTCATCAATTTTGGGATTGTAATCACCCAAAATTTGAATAATTATAGCATATACCCTTAATAAAAGGCAATCAGATAACATTATACAAATGGCAAAAAAAAAAAAATTTCTTAAAAGAGAGAATGTTGGACTCAATAATAAAGATTAAGAAAATTTGGAATAGACCTAGTTATGGAATGTGTATTACTTGTAGGAATCACAATTTCATAACTTATTTTAATATAAGCAAATACATTAAAGTGTATATTTAAATTGTTCCATAGAATTTATTGTTACAAATAAATATAAATATGCATAATAATTCCAAAAAAAGAAAAAAGAGGGAAAAGTATGAATGCCTTAAATATGAAAATTTAGAATGTTAGAAAATAGGCTCCACATAATAATATCAAAACTCATGTGAAATCTGCAATGTGCATCAATATTTTGTTCCATGGGGTCTGCAAAAACTGTAGATATTAAAAAAAATTTGAAAGTGGGGAGTGGAGATTAGAGAAAAAGTTGGATCAAAGCAAGAGGGTTGAAGATGAGGTGACTGAGCATAAGGAAAAGCAGTTGTGGGTCTCTCTCAAATAATCATTTCATCCACACATATTTCAAAAAGGAAGGCAAAGCAAAGGAACAAAATCAGCAAAAATAATCACAAAAACTAAAGCCATGGAGAGCGCTGGTGTGCACAAATATGTGCAAGGGAAAGAGAGGTGTCGCTTTTACAATTTCTCATTTCTTTTTTATCGCCTTGGTCATGTCGTTTTCACTTTAACTAAATTAATATTATTATACATATAAATGTATGTGTTTGTATATTATTTCCCACACTGTACAGGCAAGAAAAGAAAATGGTGTCTGGTAGGAAAAAAATATATGTTTATACATCTCCGAAGCCATGATTTTCCCATGTTCACACCATGAATGGTTGAGTTTAATACCGTTTGAAGGTTAAAGATTTGAGCTTTTTTTTTTTTTTTTTAATTTTTTTTCCCCTTTTGTACAGATTGGATCTCATGGGCTTGCCCCCCTCGTATTTAATAGAGTGAATCTTGAGATGGGCTATGGGGCATTTACTTCTGGTGATGTTGGTGCTTGAATGCTTCGATATCTAGGTTCTCTCTCTTTCTCTCTGCTTTTTTCGTGTTTCAATTTTCTTGCATTTATGCAGCATTCTTTGTATCTCTCGGTTTCTGAGATTTGTATGACATTCTTGCTTGTGATTTGAAATTTGGGCAGGGTTTAGTGGTGGTGGGATCTGGTTTCTTGATTTATTGAGCCTTTTTTACTTCATTTTCGTGCGTGAATGTTATATATTCATACCTAGCTCAGATGAACAATGGGGTTTTTTGTGAAATTCTCTAATTAGTTTATTTTTTGGGGATTCGGTATAGTGACTGATTTACTGATGCTTTGAACCTTGAATATCATAGCTGAAGTTCAATTTCAAGAAATGCATTTAGCCCCAAGAAACACTAGCCAGATTTCTCTTACAAACTTCCAAATTACATTCTTATGAGTTGGTGTTGCTCTTCTCTGTTATGATGGATGCTTTGGCTGCATTTGTTTGGTTAGGTAAAACATACAAGCTTGATAGCATGCAGTAAACCGGTTGTTTGAGGGTTCTGTTCTTGTTCATTATTTTGAAAATAGAGGAGATGACCTCACCAAGGTTAACAGGAGAAGAAACAATCCATCAAGATTCTGACTCCTTGAGAGTCTCAAAACGTCTAGTGAGAAGCATGAGCCAGAAGTTGAAAAGAAAGAGCCATAAAAACGAAACTTCTGAAGATGAAGAGATGACTACTGGAGTTTCCTTGAGATGTCTCAGCCTTTATGGAAGAGGAGGAGGTTGCAAAGTGAGTGCTGACATGGATGAGGAGTCTGGGGATCCCGGCAGCAGAAGGAGATCGAGTGCGAGCGAGGATGGAAAGGGTTCGACATGGGGGAGAGAGCAAGCCACTGTTGATTGCTTCGCCAATGGCATGGAGAAACTCTTCAGAAGAAACAACAGAAGGCTGTTGAAATGCAGTGAGTTTGTACAAAGCAATAGCATGAATGCACGCCTTCCTGATGACATCTTGGAAATGTGCTTAGTGAGGCTCCCGTTCGCGAGCCTCGCGAACGCCCGTCTGGTGTGCAGGAAGTGGAGGAGCTTGACATCAACTCCCCGGTTCATGCAGATCAGGCGGGAAGGCTTGTTTCAGAGCTCGTGGCTGTTTCTCTTCGGTTTCGTAAAGAATGGCTACTGCTCGGGAGAAATACATGCACTGGATGTAGCCCAGAGCCAGTGGCATAAAATTGATTCCCAGATTCTGAGGGGAAGATTTTACTTTTCTGTGGCTAGCATTCATGATAACATATATGTAGTTGGGGGTTGTTCTAGCTTGACTAACTTCGGGAGGATCGATCGGAGCTCGTTCAAGACACACAAAGGAGTTCTGGTGTTTAGTCCCCTTACTAGATCATGGTCCAAAGCAGCAGCCATGAAGAATGCTAGATCATCTCCTGTTTTAGGTACCTCAGAGGTCAGTCAAGATTATTTTGTCTTCAGAAACAGTCGATCCGACCGACGTTTTAACCGATCAAGAGTAGGTGGTGTCTCCGATGTTTATGAGGATCCTCACAGACTTTCAGTTAGAAGGCAGTCCAGGCACTCTCTTGATGAGAATGAAATCTCATCATCTATGAAGCAGTGCAAGTTTACTAGGCAAAAACAAGAAAGCTCATCCAGCAAAGGTAGTAAAAAGTTTGTGATGATTGCTGTGGGAGGTCTTGGATCTTGGGATGAGCCTCTGGATTCTGGTGAAATCTACGACTCTGTGTCGAACAAATGGACAGATATCCAGAGGGTGCCTCTAGATTTTGGTGTTGCTTGCTCCGGCGTCGTGTGCAACGCGGTATTCTACGTTTACTCGGAAACCGACCAGCTGGCCGGATACGACATAGAAAGGGGGTACTGGATCAGATTCCAGACCATTTCAAGCCCACCTCGTGTCCAGGAATACTACCCAAAGCTCATCTCCTGCAAGAACCGGCTGCTGATGCTTTCGGTGTCGTGGTGCGAGGGGGAAGGGCAGATTGGCCGGAGAAATAAAGCGGTGAGGAAGCTTTGGGAGCTCGATCTCATGGATCTCAACTGGACTGAAGTATCCACACACCCTGATGCTCCAATGGACTGGAATGCTGCCTTTGTTGCTGATGAAGAAGCCATTTTTGGTGTGGAGATGTTCAAGATTTTCGGACAGGTGATAGACTTCGTGACCATGTTTGATGTTTCTGATGCTGGAGCAGGATGGAATCACATTTCCAGAAACCACGCAGCACATGATTTGGATTCGTCGTCGTGCATGACGAAATCCATGACAGTGCTGCGCTTGTAGATCAAGATCAGAACCTCCATTGTTGTCTGGAAATGAACCATGTTATTCACATTGTTTTTCTTCAATATATTCATCTACAATGTTGATCTTCAATGAAAATTCAATAAATATGCATATCTTCTCAGTAACAAAAATGAGAGAGAGAGAGAGAGAGAGAGAGAGAGAGAGAGTGAGTGCAATGTACAAACTATCCCATGTTGGGAAAGGTTGCAGAGAAAATAGGGATCTTGTCAAGATGTTTCAACGCATTCTCAGCAATCTGCCGAGTTCGACAATCTCCATGTTGGAAAGCATCTACCAATGCTGTGTTAATATTAGGATCACTTGCAACTTCATGGGCTATATCTTCACTTCTCAGCAATCTTTCCACTGTCCAAACTGCTCTCCTCTTCAGATTCTCATTTCGTTTACCATGTAACAACTCCAGTATAGGCTTCACTCCTTCTGCATCAAGCAGCAGCTGAACACCCTGCTCGATGTCGACTGCGTCGTCCAACAAGGTGGCCAGAGCAGCCAGTGAAGCTTCCACCACTTTATCATTCGTGTGGTCCAAAAGCGCCACCAACTTGTCCACAGCTTGCCCTTCCAAGAGGCAGAATGTTTCTTTGAGTGAACATATCCCGCGGTGAAGTGGGCACAATCCGGTTATCACCGGTTGTCTGCTCAGGCAAGGGAAGATGGAGGCACAGAATCCAGGAGCAGGAAACTCCATCAGTTGGGTCAAGTTCTTGGATTCCTGGGAGAGGTTCCCTAAAGCCATGGCTGATACCATCTGCAAGTTGTCCAGTCCATTCGCTTGCAGAAGGTCGATGAAGTGCAATGCTAGGTTGTATTCACGACATAGAGCGCGAGCAGCTCCTGACTCCTCGGACAAGGCAAATGTGATTCTTGCAAGAACCCTCACCAGCCCTTCCAAATAAGGGGTCATGAAACGGTTGCTTCTGGTCTCACCTTGCCGGATCCGAATTATTCTGGAAATGAACATCTGGAAGGCCCCTTCATCCAGCATCTGTCGAGTGAGACCAAAATCCCTTTCTGGGAGATCAGCTAAGAACCCAACAGCCGCTGCTTGCTCCTCAGTCACCACTACATTCTCTAGAATCAATCTGATCAGGCTGCTGAGCTGACCGGCTCTCCCACGCAAGCAACCGGCTAGGTCCGGCCCCATGTGTGGAGACAGGTTGTGAAGAAGCCTTATGGAAGCCACCCTCAGATCCAGCTGTGGAGCTTCAATGAACTGAACCAAACTCATTGTAGCTCCACAGCTTCGAATCGCGGATACAACGCTGGCTACGGTTGTTGCAGAGCTGGTGAGTCCAACCAGAACTTGGAGCAACTTGGACTCTATTGTAGGACCAGTGTTGTTTATAAGATGTAGAAGGTTGTGAATTGTATCCTCCGATACCAACGTCTGGTGATTCGGACCAACCGGAACTGAGTCGATATCATGGCCTGAATTAACAATATTGGCAAGAATCGTAGCTGAAACTTCTTTCAGCCGCATTGGCAGCTGATTGGATTTAGCTCCAACAGTGAACAGATCCTTCACTAGAGGAGCCAAGATGCCTGCCTCAATCAAGATTTTCGCACTCGTCTCATCCGATGAAATCTGGTTTAAAGCCTTCAGAGCAGCCTCTCTAGCTTGCATATTGCTATGGTTCATGAGACTGATCAGTGAGAAAGCAGCTGTCCTCGCCACAAACACTTTCACTTCATTGTTTATTGCCAGTTCACCCAAAATGGAAGCCATAGATAGTTTTGTTTCAGGAGAGCCTGCAAAACATATGTTCAATCACAATTTATACGTGCACGAGTTACTACTATGAAAAGCATGGTTTGGAGACTGAACCTTCAAGCAGTAGAGTGAGCAGAGGCTGCAACCTTCCATTTTCAGCCATTTGTTTAACATTGTTTTCGCATTGTGCCAAGTTATCCAAGGTTCGTTCTGCCCCTTCGACTGCTAAAAGGCTTTCGGAGTTGCTGTTAGCCATCCCCACTAGAATAAGAACTGCCCCATTAACTGAACCAATCTTTTCAGAGAGAGTTTCAGACATGGAGAGCTCATGGAGAAGAGAAACAGCTTCTTCTCTCTCTTTGGATTGCTCATGAGACAAGAATTTCACTATTGACCTCACTGTGTCTCCTTGAGCCAGAATCTCCTGCAACAAATAGGTTAATTGAAGGTGATGAGTGAGAGTGAGAATGAGATAGTCAGAGATGAGTTCTTGCACCTTATTATCAGAATCTCCCTCCACCACAATTCTGAGAGTTTCAAGAGCAGTGCAACGAACTCGTCGAGCACTGCTCTTCAGCACACCAACAATCATGGGTATCAAGTCTTCATTGCGGACTACACGCCTGTTCGAGTGGCTGCTTTGGCAGAGGTACTGAACAAACTTGAGGGCCTGCAGAATATCTGCCTCCGGGCTGCTGAGGGATAGAGATCTCCGGGCCATGTCGAGCTTCGCGGCTTCGTTCCTGGCATGCCATTCTTCAATCGTGTGACGTAGAGCAATGCTGGGGCTCAGTTCAGTGCTTCTCAACTCTCTCAATGTCACCGGGCACACAACCCTTCTTCCACTCTCCCTCAACCATTTCTCAATGGCCTCTCTCTCAAATGTTTGTCCATTTTCCAAGCTTACTGGATCACGCATCACTTGCTTTGTCAAGGGGCACAAGAATGCATCGTAGATTGGCTCTATACGCAGTTTCTCGAAGTGAGAGCTCTCTTCCCATTCAGGCTCAGGGTCAAGATCTGAATTCCCACCCCAATTTTCAGCCATCAAACTATGCCAAATACAAACACTCATTAGTTCTGCAGTTAGAATAAAAGATTAGAATCAAGAATCAAACTATGCATACAAATTCCTTAGTTCTATTTATCAGAATCAAGAAAAGCCCTTGAAGGTAACAAGCTATAGCCTATTGTAATATCTACATATAATTCATGTTGATTCATAAGATTAAATGAAATTGAAAAACACTACCAAGAATCCGGAACAACTTGTTCTTGTTTAAAGCTAGAGCTTCGACGCCTAAGATATTCAAGAACCATCTCTCATCACCGATCAATTTCCAATTTCAAACGCCAGAATAAAAGGAAAATGACAAGAACTCAAAATTGAGCCGACAAACCTAAATTCAGAAATACAAGAACCAAAACTTATCATAGTATTATTTACAGCAAAATATCCCATGCCGACATAGTATATAACGACAATCCAAATAACTACCAGCCCATTACCTTGAAAATAATATTCAAACAAACTGCAGAGAATCAAGCATATAAATTATGATTTCCAACTGTGGCGTAGAATCTGAATGATGGGTTTCCTGCAGAAGGGCCAAGGGGCAAAGAAGCGCCAGAAAAGGCGAAGACAAAGGGCAAAAGAGGTGGCAGGAGTTGGTAATGGTAGAGACAAGAAGAATAGACAGGCAACAGCGTTTTATTTTCTTAAATGGGATGTAATGCAATGAATTATGAAATAGAGCAAGTGTCGTACGAATGCCGAATATTGTTAAGCAAGAAAAGTTTGAAAAAATGGAAGAGTTGACCGAGGCCCAATAGTCGTCGTCGTCGCTGAAACAGTTGAGTAAATGGGGATTGTATGATGGTGCAGTGACGACGCATTCACACGGCTGAATTCTGAGTAAACGGAGAGAGTTTCGCCATGGTTATTCAATCAGTCACAGTTGAAAACAAGAAGACTCGCTCGCGGCCGATCAAGATTTTTTTTTTTTTTTTTTTTGCTTTCTGGAAAAGTCATTTAGTAGCATGTTTTTACGCGTTAATGCATCACAATTGTTGATGTAAACATTTCAAGATATGAACTTTGCAGTTGCAAGCTGCCAACGGCGTCTTTTTCAGTTTTTCCTACTTTGATCAAGGAAAAATTCATTTACATTTTGTGTTAGAAGAATGGAGCAGTGAGTTGACCACTCATTTAGATATACTGATTGATGAAATATTTTACCTGTAATTAATAGATCATATTTTGTAGCTTAGATTTGTGAATTTATATTACTTATTTCAAAAAATATATATATATACTAATTAAGAAAAAATATAATAAAATAGGAGGATTATCAATTCAGGGTCCAAAATATAGTTTAATTATTGATTCAGGACCAGAAAGAAGATTTCTCAATTTAGGAATTAAAATATAGTTTAATTATAGATTGAGAATTGTATGATCTTTCGATCTTGGATTGAGATTTATTGTAATTTTTCAGGTTCTCAATTGAAAATTAATCTTTTGAGTATAATTAAAAAAAAAATCATGATTCAAATATGCAGTATACCTCTTGCTATGTTTTTTATACAGGATCCCAAATTCCCAATCCATTCAACCCAAAACTCGTCATTCAATTTCTTTCCTTAAATTTTGCGTTAGTCGTTTGACCAATACAATATTATATAATTAAGTAATCAAATAAAATATACTTTGGTCAATAATACATAAAATAAAAGTGTTATTACTACAAAACCTAAAATATAATTTAGTTATCAGTTTAAAATTCAAATGATGAATTTTCAACTCAATACTTGAAAATACTAAAATTCTCAATATAATATCCAATTTAAATATTAAAATCTTCGATAAGTATTTTATAATCTTTTGAGTTCTGACGTTTGAGATGTTTTAGATTTTCAATCAACAATTCATTATTTAGGTAATGAATTATAGATCAACAAATCTTGAATTAATAATCACCTAGAAAAAATAATATATTTTTGCTTCTTTTTTTAATTCACAAAATCATGAGAGAGAAATTGTATTTGTACTTTACTTTTTTACTTGTATTTTGATTTCTCTTTCATTTTTATTTTTTGGTTAAATAAAATTTCAAAATCGTGGGCAGTGGGCACTAGCTAAGAAAGTAACTGGTTTGGGATTTACTGCTCTGCTACTCATGGGCACAAACTCAGCAGATCAAGAAACTAATCTGATTTCTCAGAAGATGCAGAGCTCTGATAATGGGAGTGAATCAACTGATAAGTTTATCGAAAGTGATCGGCACATTTTGGATTTCTTGGATTCAATGGATTCTTATCTGATTCTTATGAATTCCTTATCATCAACTCTTCGTCAGGTAAACCTAATTCGATTTTCTTGAACCAAACTGTGTACATGTTCAAACAAATAGTAATTGGCATTGAGTTATTGCAGAAGAAAAATGATCTTTGATACGTAGGGTTTACCAATTTGTTTCGCGGATCTTGTTTCTTGCAGAAGAAATCGAATCTTGGAGGGTACAATTTCAGTTTTGGTGATTGTTTTTTCCTTATACTATGAAAATAATCACTGTAATCGTAAAACCCTCCATTGAAAACCCTGATTTTATTGCTTTTCTGTACTGGCTTTTGCGTTTGATATGTGGTGAATTAGAATCTGGTTTGCTTTAGATAGGGTGACTTCTAATTCAAAGAAATTGACTGATTTGTAGGGATGGTTTGACCTAGCCAGTGCTCGACATTCAATGGGCACTACCCGTGTCAGCAGCACCTTGTTTGACCTCAAATCTCACCATGCTTCAACAACATTGGAAGTAGACACTGGTATTTTAGTTCACTTATCCTTTGATGATACACAACTATCTTGGTGCATTGCTGTCTCATCCTGCTCTGGTTGTTGTATACCTGGAACATGTGTACTTCCTGCACTTTGCCATGCCAAGTTAGTGATGGATTTTATATCTTCTGTTCTAGATGACAAGGATGAGGAGGTACCGCGCTTCACATTGTGCAAGTGGGTATCCTCTGATGATCCGGAGAAGAATTCTGGGGAAGCCAAATGTAAGGATGATGAATTGTCTCCAAGCAAACCTGAAAGCCCCGATGTTCAGCATCACGGTACATCTCAGAACTCCGGTGTGCTGCTTTTCTACTTTCTTGTTTCTATAATTTGATTGTTGCATTCACAATGAAGTGAGTAGAAAATGCTTGCTAGTCTTTTACTGTTGGCTTATTAGCCCTGTCCTGCCATGTTCAAGCCTCAACACTGGGGAACAGGTTTTTCATTTCTCCCCCAAATTTCGTGATTTTGAAATTGTGTTCACTATCTGGTAAATAGGTTAGAGGGGGAAAAAAATCTACATTGTTTAACTAGGTCACTGGGGGTTTCAGGGAATACATATTGTGGGGGTGTGAGATGCTCGATTATCCTCTGTATTAATCTCGTGCCTTGCTTCAAAAGCTTATTGCTGTGGTGTGGTCTTTATCTGTCATCAGCTTATGTTGACATACTAATTTGGATTTGTTTGAATTCTCGAAGAGCATCAAGAAAAAAGGGAAGGAAGCAGTGAATCTCCAGTTTCTGCTGATAATAACGTAAGTTGCTACTTGCTATATATATATTTGAAACACTTGTTTATCCGAGTCTGCTCCGAATCAATCCACTTTCGAGTTCTTCCTTATGCCCGGTATCAATGAAATCATATTTTGCAGGCGCAGAAGGCAAGATCTAGATCGCTTTCCATGTTTGGAACCCTGGTTTCGCCTAAGCTTCGCACAACTCAACTATCATTCGAGACAGGTATAATAATGCCTTACTTCACCTAACTATCATCTGATTTGTTTTCGGTCGACAGTTCGGTTGTGCTAACTCCTACATGATGCACACTATTAGTCAAATACTATTTCAATGAATGTCTGATCTTCTCCTTTCACTTGGTTTGATTTTTCTGATATGTATTGCAATTTTGACAGCTCTGGAAATGGTGGTGGAAATATGTAATGCAAGAGCTTCTTTGCTGCATGCTCATGAGCTAGCACAGAGAGACCTCAAGGCGGCGAAATAGTTATAGCTAGCTGCATGCCTACAGCCTACGATTCCCCCAACAATTTTCACTATTCATGCCATCTTAGATTATGATTTTGAACTTTTTTTTTGTATTAATTTATAATTTATAAATTAAAAGGGAATAAATAATGTAAATTTGCAAATAATGCATTAAATTTAAATTTCACTTTTCATTCATTGAAGTTCGAACTTTTGTATTATTGGATAATACAAGGTGTGTAAATCACTTGGATCCCGAGTTGGGTACAAATATTATATTAATCTCATTTAGCTACCATATCATTTGGGTTTATGAGAGTAGATCTGATATTTTATTTTTATTCAATGGGTGATTCAAATTAAAATACCAATGTTTTTTATTTAAATTAATGATGTTATTCATATAAATACTTAAATTTATTTTATTATAACACTGTGTTTACTTAATTGGAAAAAATAATATTGAATCTATAAATTTTAATATATTTATTTATTTATATGTTATTACAGGCCAACCTAATTCAGTAAGGAAACTTTGTAATTATATTTGTTAGAATTTGATTATTCAATTGACAAATATCTTCAAATGATTATGTTGATAATTGTAGAATAATTATTGCAATAAATGATAATCTCGGTCGGCCCATATAAAAGCACAAGATGCTGACGTGGCGAAAATTTTGAGATCCCGCCCAAAGCCCCAAACCCTTCTATATGTGCCCGATGCAAATCGAAGGGCCATTCAGTTTCACCGACTCAATATAATACTTTCCCCATCATTTCTCCTCTACACCGACCGCAACCCTTGTTTCCCTCTTCGGTTTATTCTCTCCCCCAAAAACAAGCCAGGGCGACCCCTAGCCCTAGCTCCTTCCTTTTCAGGTATGTTTCTGCCGTCTCGCTTTCGTTTCGCTGTATTTTTGTTTTGTCTGTTTTTTTTTTTTTTTACGGTTTCGTCGATTTTTTTCCAGTTTCAGTTCTGCGTTGTTTTAAGTGGTCGTCATGAAAGGAGGAAAATCGAAAGCTGCTTCGAAGAAGTCTGACAACAAGTAAGCATGTGTTTATGCTGCGTTTTTATAAAAAAAAACATTTTTGTCTCCTGATAATCCATTGTTTCGTTGAGTAGGTTTTAACTCGGGAAGCTTTAGGTGTTTTATCGTGTTCAGTTTTGGTTTTAGTGTTTTTTTGTTGGTGATGTTTGATTTTATTTTCGCCGACCTGTATGTTTGGTATGAGATTTGTAACTACAATGAATTCACTATCAATTTTTTTTTTTTTTTTTTGTAATCGCTTCAAATAGCTCGGACTCAGGTTTAGATGAATTGCGTTAAAACAAATAGATTTGTCTGGAGCAATGTGTCATATGTTGATCTGATTGTAAGAACTGTGTGTTTTTTTTGTAAATGATAGTAATTATCTATTGTTTCCAAATTCAATCATATTTGTTGCTGCTATTCTTAACAATGCTGATATATTGCTTTTTTATTTTCCTCATTTACTGTTGTCTACTTTGAATAATGTCTTGATTGGCTGTTTGAGCACTGATAATCTTGTGGTTATGATGCTAGGCTCTCTGTGAAGAAGTCTAAGAAAGACGCAAAAGCTGCGAAGGATCCAAACAAGCCAAAGAGGCCTCCAAGTGCTTTCTTTGTTTTCATGTATTAAATCCTACACTTGTCTGTTGCCTCTGATTGCTTTTGTCGTATCCTTTATTTTATCTTGTCGTAAATAATGACGTTATACTGTCGTATCCATGATAACAGGGAAGGCTTTAGGAAAACGTACAAGGAGAAACACCCCAACAACAAATCAGTTGCTGCTGTTAGTAACTCTGCCTTGTCGTATTTCCTCTTGATTCCTTTTTATTTCTTGTCGTATCTGATTTAGTTGTGATGCATTTAGGTTGGTAAAGCTGGTGGTGATAAATGGAAGTCGTTGACTGATGAGGTAACTATGTTTCGATGCTTGATATATGATGAGTCTATGCTTATATTTCTCATCTTTTCGGATTTATTCGTTTGTTGTGTGTGTCTTTAATGAATGGATATGCATAATGCAGGAAAAGGCCCCATATCAGGCTGAGGCAGAAAAACGGAAGGAAGAGTATGAACGTAAGATGGAAGCCTACAACAGAAAATTGGTAATTGATCATTTTAGTCTGTTTGTTTTACCTGTTCTAGAGCCTAGAGTGCCTCCATATGCACAAGTTTTGTATAATCTTATTGCATGTAACTATAATTTAATGAAACATTCTCAACATTGTATTAGGCTGGAGGTGCTGATGATGATTCTGACAAGTCGAAGTCAGAAGTAAATGATGAAGATGACGAGGAAGGCAGTGATGAGGTTAGTTTGCTTGCAGATTATTATTCATTTGGCTAATCATCTGTTGATAATTTAAATTTTACAATCAAGTTAATGGGAATATTTTGTTAAATATGTATATTTGGTGCAGGAGGAAGATGAAGATTGAGTGGGCCGATGAATATTTTGCGACATGATTGATAATTTTGTGATATGGTATGGTCTCCATTTGATCATGTAGTAACGGCTTAGTAGTTTATGATATGGTTTTAACAATGTTACTTTTTTTCTGACTTTCTAGACCATGTATGCTTTTTATTGTAGTTCTAAATGAGAAACTTAATATTCTGTTAGCTATCTGTATGTCCCTTTATTCTATCTGGTTTTATGGTGGGTTTTAGCTCTGCAAAAATTATGAACTCTGGAAGTTCTCATGGCATGTGTTGATGTGAGATATGTATCTCATAATAGCTGGCTTGGCTCTCACTTGTGTTTCATATTTACTAGTTTTACATTTTGTTTTCTTATGTTCAAATTCAAGGTTTTTTTATTTAACCAAAACCAAACGCAAGTCTTTGATAAAATTCAATCTTTGGTCGACAATTTAGATATGTTCACTCCTAGCAATGCTCTGTATAAATCATTCTTGCACACTATAAACACTAAAATGAAAATTTTGGGGCATTCCTGAATGAGTCTGATCTTCACCTTTTTTGTTTTGATAGTTTTGGAAATGGTGGAAATATGTAAATATGTAATGCAAGAGCTTCTTGAGGCCAAATAGATGTTGTATTAATTTCACTAGGTTCCAACCGTTCCATGTCATATGATTTATAAACGTGGATTTGAGAATAAATTCCCTTAATAGTTAAAGTACAAATAAATTTGCACTTTTATTGGATTTGAGAATAAATTTCGTTAATTGTTTAAGGTACAAATGAATTCGCACTTTTATCTTTATTTAATAAATGGCTTATAAAAAAAATTGTTTAAAACTGATACTTATTTTAATTACTATGTCATTAATATAGACTCAAATCTTTTTATTTATTGTAGATTATTTTACTATTGGATTTCACCTCTTTGATATAATTTTCAAATACATAATAATTTTAAATGGGTTTTCCAAATACTTATTTATATTTTAATTACGGCCGTCCTAAATGATAATCAATAAGGATAATTTGTAATCCTGTTGTCAAGATTGCAAAAAATGATAATGACCGTAGGCACAAATGAAAATGACATGGCGAAGATTTTGAGATGTCGCCTAGAGCCAAATTCTTCGATTCGTTTACGTTTGAAGTAGAAATTTTTTATTACGCCTACTCCATTTATGTGGATTTGGAATTTGGACGGATCCCAGTTTCGATTTTTTATTTTTTTAATCTTGTATTTATGAAATTTATTGTCATTACGATTTATATTAATTTTAAGAGTCCAAAAAATTATTATTTATTAGTTTTTTATAATTAATTGTGTTAATGGTAATTCTTGTGAATATACTATTTTTAAGTAAGTAAACATCATAATTAATTGTATAACATTTAATATTCTTATAAAAATAAAGATAAAAAAGTGACTATACATAACATGTTAACTTATAAGTTGTGTTGTAAAATTCCCTGCCTAGGATTGCTTGGGCTCCCGCCTAGGCGATAGGCGGTCTCGAACCGAATCGATTACCTTTTAATCCCCATGTTTAATCAGTCTGACGAGTAATTAGCATTTAGGCTCCGTCTAGGCCGCCTAATCCGTCTGGGCGTCGATCTAGGTAGTCGACCAAGCTCGCTACGCGCCATTTAGGTGACCGATTAAGCGTGATGTGTGCCGTGTGTTGCCTAATCAGTTCAGACGACCTATTTTTATATGTTTTTTAAAAAATAATTAAAATTTATATAATCTTATTTTTTATTTATTGATAAATATTTATTATAAATATAAAATATTAAAACTAACTTAATGATTAGGGTGATTCTAAATACAACCCCATTTTTTCTTCCTATAGCCCCCTTTTAAAAAATTATACATAACATCTTTTTAATTTAATTTTATTCTTAATTTTTTTTTTTTTGAGAGGAATTTTATTCTTAATAAAATCATAGTCCTAAAATGAATTCGTCAAATACAATGGAAGATGACGATGAGCCTAAACATGAAAGCAAATGGGCGGCAAAGGCAGATGGTGCGAGCGACGAAGTTATCATCGTACTGGTAATTTTAACTCTGGCGGGGATTATTATAATAGAAGGCGCTGGGTGAAGGAGCGGCGACACCAGACGGTGGCGGATTGGAGGCTGAGTAGCCGTTGGCCTGGGTATTTGGGGCGAGATTGCCTGTTGCAAGCCTATTAAATTCTTCCATTCCAGAAATTTCATTGGGGTGTGTGTGTTTTTTTTTTAGCAGGCCGGCGGAGTAAAGAAAATGATTGTTCGTGTTTGTAGAGAGAAGAATGAATACAATTAACAATTTTTTTAGGGGTTTTATTTTAAGAATTATATATTTAAATACAAGTTTTAATTGTGATTTAAAATTAAAGATAGAAGGATAAAATCGGAATACAATATTTAAATTTTTTAAAGGGACTGTAAAGAGTAAAAACAGGGCTGTGTTTAGAATTACCCTAATGATTAACTACCGTCTAGAAAATGCCTAAGCCCTGCCTATGCATTAAGCCCTACCGGAACGTCCGACTAATGCCCAGCTATTTTAAAACCTTGCTTATAAGTATAAAATATTAATGAAAACAATTAAACATAATTGCCAAAAAAAAAAAAAAAAAAAAATCATATTAATTGACTAAATAAAAAAAAGGAGGAAAAAAAATGAAAAAGAAAAAAGAACAAAATCACTCAAACCGGAGTCGTTTGGAAGCACAGCGGGGTGCTTTGTTTCTCCCACTCTAGAGAGTACACAAATCCCTCGTTACGTGACACTATTTTCGAATTTTCCCCCAACATTTCTCGTCAATCCTCGCCGCACCGCAACGGCGCAACCCTTGTTTCGCTCTTCGATTTGTTATCTCCCCTCAAAATAAGCCAGAACAAGCCCTAACCTTAGTTCGTAAATTTTCAGGTGAGTTTCGGCCGTCTCGCTTCCATTACGGTTTTTTCTGATGTTTTAGGTTTTTCAGTCTCAGCCTTGCTTTGCTTGATGTGGTCGTTATAAATGGAGGAAGAAAGAGAGCTTGTTCGAAGAAGCCTTTCAACAAGTGAACATGTTTTTATACACTGCGTTTTAATATTTTCTTTTTTTATCTCCTTACAATTAATTGTTTCGTCGCGTAGGTTTTAATTCGGGAAGCTTAATATTTTTTATCGTGTTCAGATTATTTTTTTGTCGCTGATGTTCAATTTTATGAGATCAGCAGATACTATTTATCTGAAGCAATTGTCATTTGTTGATATTGATCTCATAGTAGTAACTTTGTGTTGTTTGTGAATGATAGTAAGCATCGTTATTTTCTCCATTCAATCCTATTAGTTGTGTATATTTGTATAAACGCTGATAGATTGCCTTTTTTTTTTTTTTTTTTCATTTGCAGTTGGTTTACTTTGTATAATGTCCTGGTTGTTTGTTAGATCAATGATAATCTTATGGTTACATGATGGTAGGCTTGCTGTGAAGAAGTCAAAGGAGGAGACAAAAGCTGCAAAGGACCCAAACATGCCAATGAGGCCTCAAAGTGCTTTCTTTATTTTCATGTATTGAATCCTACCTTTGTCTGTTACTTCCAATAGTTTTTTTCTCTTCTAATTGATTTGTCAGTTGTAACTGATGCTATTACACTGTCCTATCTATGATTACAGGCAAGACTTTAGGAAGATGTTCAAGGAGAGTAACCCCCACAACAGATCAGTTGCTGCTGTTAGTAGCTCTGCATTTTCGTAGTTTCCTCTTGATTCTCTTTTAGTTATCGTCGCATCTGATATAGTTGTGATGTGTTTAGGTTGGTAAAGCTGGTGGTGATAAGTGGAAGTCAATGACTGATGAGGTGATTATGTTTAGAATCTTTAGATGCTTGATATATGATGAGCCTATGCTTTTAGTTTTCATCTTTTTTGCTGTTTGGACTCATTTGTTTGTTGCGAGTTTCTAATGAATGGAATATACATAATACAGGAAAAGGCTCCATATCAGGCTCAGGCAGAAAAACAGAAGGAAGAATATAAATGTAAGATGGAATCCTACTATATAAAATTGATAATTGATTGTTTTAGTTTGTTTGTTTGTTTTACGTGTACTCAATGATGCAAAATAGGCCTAGTCATTAGGCAGCCGCTGGTTGAACCAATACATATGAAATTGGTAGATTTGTGCATTTTTTTCTGTTCGGAGTCTAGGTGGGCTAAACGTTGAAATTAGACGGCTTGTGTGGCTGAGCAATCGCTAAAATAGGGAGAATGGCTTGATTTTTAATAAAATATTAAAAGTTATTTATAAAATAGTGAAAAAAAAATTATAAACTATACAACTTTATTATTCTATTCAAACTGTGGCTAGCTCTGGGCCCTCCCGCCAAATATTTAAGTATGTGAACAGGTGGAGATTGGACTAAAAAAATTGTCGCAAATTGAAATTAGTATCTAAATGTATTCAAAATTAAGAAAATAGGAATCCATTTTCTTAGATTGGCTATGAATCAATTTCTTAAATGAAAATATTACCTTGCAACTATTATCTTGCTTAGGCTTTCAAAAACATATGATAAGGTTATGTGTTCCAACTTTTGTATACTTTGTTTTTTATATTTTCTACATGTGGAAATTGCAATAAGTTTTCCCTTTATATTTGTAATTTTATACATTTTTATTGTTCTCACATTCAAAAAAATTAATTCAAATATATGTTAAAGATGATTAATTCTTTTGTCATATTACACTTTTGTATTTTTGTACTAAGGTGGTGTATTTTTGGTGCTCATAGAATTATTTATTTTATTTGATTAAGTTTTCTTAATTGTTTGATATTATGCGTAATAATGTGGTAAATTTGTATATTATCTCAGTGGCAACTTCAAGTGCAACATCTAGTTCTTTCTCAGAAAGTGTTTCTCAACCTTCTAATGTTCAGCCGATCCTAAAAAGAAATTCAAAAGATGTTGGATGGGATTATGGCATGTTGGTTGATGGCAAGAACATGGATAAAATTCAATGCATGAAATGTGGAAAAATTATGAGTGGGGGAATTTATCGACTTAAAGAACACGTTGCACATATATCTGGCAACGTCGTTCCGTGCTCAAAAGCATCAAAAGAAGATCAAGCCATATGTAGGAATGCAATTAATGAGGCAAAGTTTAAAAGGCGAAAGAAAGTTGGAAGTGAAGAGTTGAGATCAACGCTTAACATTCACAAGAACTCCATTAAAGAGGAAGTTTATGGAGATCAATTGCATGAGTCTCTTGGGGCCACAGAATCACCTATCACCCTTGTTCCCATGGATAAGCTTGGTAGTGCTATGAACTTCGAATCTTCTATAGGTTTCACGGGGAGTAGGTTGCAAGAACATAACATCAATGATCCACTTTTAAAGGAAAGAACGGATTCAGTTAAAGAACTCATTTGTAGGTGGGTTTATGAAGCAGGAATTCCATTTAATTCAATTGAGCTAGATAGCTTCAAGTTGATGTTAGATGCAATTGGTCAATTTGGATCAGAATT
>JAPKLW010005684.1:1168-19930 GCA_026898455.1 Plectranthus barbatus | reverse complement strand
CATTAATTTTTTTAATTTGGATGGTTGTGATTAATCTATAGAATTTATTTTTTTATTTTTATTTTCCATATTTTAAAGAATCAAAGGGTATTATAGTAAGATTTTTTTTGACAGTTTAATAATACCATAACTGATTCCTAATATATCTCCTCCATGATTATATTCCATATCACGTTACATTTTTTTCTTTCTCGTTCTTAGGCATTGAAATTCTCAGTTTTACCACGAGTTCAAGTATGAGATGTTGTGGACATTTGATGTGTGTTTTTTAATCGCGATTATTGAATTGTAGGTGCATTTCTTCAAAGTCGTTGATGGATAGGTATGAAGTTGGATTTTGTTGAGAGAATTGTGAAAATGGTGGAGGGGCTATGATTGGATTTTTGACGCGGAAACTCGAGTCCAGAGGTTCTGGTTTTTTATTTTTTTTTTGTTCTTGTTTCTTCTATTTTTTTCGAAAAATGATCTGATTTTTATTTTGTTTGATAGGAAGTGGTGGAGATTCCTGGTTGAGAAGATGGGAATCGAAAGCTCTGATTTGTTGTTATTTTTCCCCCAACAATCTGTACATGAGACCAATTGTAGGCTCTGTTTGTGGAATTACAGTTATTCCGCCTGTAAACATGCATAAATAGAGCATATTTTTTGCAATAGAATGTGTTTTTTTTTCATGTGGTTTTAGTATATAATTTTATTAAAAAATATGCAGTTATTCCGCCTGTAAACATGCATAAATAGAGCATATTTATTGCAATAGAATGTGTTTTTTTTTTCCTAGCATGAACAGCGGCAATGCGGTTGTTTTGGGCCGCGACGCAGTGATTTTTTTGCAAGCTTTTTTTTATTCACGTGGTTTTAGTGTATAGTTTCATTAAAAAATAAGCATTTATTCCGCCTGTAAACATGCATAAATAGAGCATATTTATTGCAATATTTTATGAGTACTGCTTGTATTTGTTGCGTGATATTTCTGTCTTTTTCCTTGTCTTTAGTAAAGTTGTTACTATCACGAAATATGCAGTAATTACGCCTGTAATACTGCACATGATTTTCATAATAATAGCAATTATAGTAATTTGTTTTTAAAAAATTTAAATTTGCTTTTTGTGTAGTTGTATGGATTTGTGCATTAGATATTTAATTACTACAAATAATTATATCATTTATTGCAACTAAATTGTATAAAAAATGCATTTTGTTATTGATAAACAAGTTGAATTTTATTTATGGTCTTTTAAAATTGCTTAATGTTTGAAATCCCAAAGAACATAAAAATTAATTTGAAATTCGAAAATTTAGTGATCTAATCCCATAAAATTAGGAAGTAAAAAAAATATGGTTATTTGCAAATTTACCACCTAAATTCAAGCTAAAAAAAATTGTGGTAAGATATGGTTATTTAATGCATAACTGCTCCTAAATTCAAGCTAAAAAAATCGTGGGTAAGACATAACCAATCCCAATAAATTAGGTAGCAAATATAATTTAATTTTGAAATTTAGTATTTTAAAACTCAAATCCCACAAAATTAGGGGTGAAATTCGTGCATATATATTCTGATTTTTTTATAAAAAAAAACCCATGTAATGCAACTTATTCCTCTTAATCATGCAACTCTTTTCTCTTAATAATGTTGGAAATTCGATTAAATTTTAAATTTTAAATGCAACAACTGCCTTCCTTGATTTTTGAAATAAAAATCGTGGGAAGATTTAATTTATGGCTTAAAGACTGAAATACCCTTATATGCTACTTTTTGTGTCTATATATGCAGCGAATTTTTTTTAAATCTGATCCGTTTATTTAATTAATCAATGATCCAGATTTGGTCTTATTTCACATCTGAGAGGTGGTTGACACTATAACAAGCAATTGCTTGATTGTGTTTTAGTTGTTGCTTGATTGCATATCAACCATTGATTTATTTAGATCTAATGGATAAGATTCATTCTTTTTTCTCACAAGAGGATTTTTTTTTACATGATCTCTTCTATATATATATATATATATATATAAGAGAATTTATGGAATAAATAACGAGATCAATATACCTTTCTCGATTCCATATTTGGGCTTTGGTTATTGACAAATTCTAGTTGAGTTACTGTGACGACCAATTACCAAATATATTGGGTTACAAAATTTTGAAATTGGTTAAACTAATGATTGAGATTTTTATACGATCTTTTTTTAAATATATGGGTGAACATAATATTTATTACAATATTGTGGTAATAACAAATTGAACCTCATAGTACCACTATTTTTTTGGTCGCAAATCCGTCACAAATTTTCAATTTTTTTGTAGTGAATTTTGATATATACAATCTTTTCTTATTAGAGAAATTAAACTTTATTTTTTTCATAATATACTATTAATGCATGTTTGATGAGATATAATATACATTTTCAAAGATAAAATGTCATAAGTACAATAACATTAAAATTACTCTTTAAGATCAAATGAATAATACGGTAATACAATAATATCAAAATAACAAATTATCCATAATGCATAAAAATTGGGATAGAATATTGCATTTTTTTAGTCAATTTGGGCATTGATTGAATTAAATCAATAATCACAATTTATTCTCATTTCTCAAGTTTAGTCTTATTCTCACCTAAAAATAAGAATTAATCTATACCATTTATATAAATAATTATTCTTCATATTATTTTTTTTAAAAAAAATTATGCTTAATTATTTTATAAATTATGTTTAAGATATATTATGCTTAATTGTCATGTGTATTATACTTAGTTTTTAATTATTAGTATTTTTTATGTGAACCGTTGATATTATCAATCACTCTTGATATATAGTTGTTATTTTGGGGTTATTTTTTCTTATATTAACCAATAAATTTCTAATGAATTCAATATTTTAAAACTAACATACTTAGTAATCAATATCATGCTAATTTGTGTATTATAATAAAATAAATTCATATTCATATTAGCACAAACACATTATTCATTATGTACAACACATAACACTGAACTTGCTTGTAAGTTAGTAGTTTAACACATGGAAAAAAATTGATCTCATTTGAACCTAAACCATTTATAGGGAAATGATGAAATATAAACTAGATCCTAGGTATGAATTTAAAAATTCAGCTTAATTATTGATTTGAAAATTTAAATAGTTGAGACATATTTATAAATACCACCATCATAAAAAAATAAAATAAAAAACATTTCAGACAATCACTTGAAGTAAGGAAAAACTGATACATTGCTTGTTTCTATAATATAGCTTTTAAATTGTTCTAAAATTTTATTTTCTGATTTATGTTTCCTACTTAAGAATGGTTCATACTGTAACCGAAACCAATTTCCATATATATAAGTACCAATGCTTTAATATTGTGGTATTTTATGAAACATTTTGGTATTAAATATCTAATAAATAAAGAAATTCGAATAAAATTTTTTT
Source organism: Plectranthus barbatus (assembly GCA_026898455.1). Lineage (NCBI taxonomy): Eukaryota > Viridiplantae > Streptophyta > Magnoliopsida > Lamiales > Lamiaceae > Plectranthus > Plectranthus barbatus. The sequence continues at coordinate 16,488 of JAPKLW010005684.1, read as the reverse complement.
TGAGATCGATCACGTCCGATTCTAAAAGTTTTGAGAAAGAGATGGCAGAGTGACTGAGTGGGTAGATAAAAAAACATGTTAAAACTTACATAGTAAGTAAAAAAGGGCCAAAAAAAAAAAAAAAAAATCACACCAAATCACATTATCTTAAGCTAAGCCCGGCCCGATCTCCTCACATGGGACGACAAGCCTTCTCAACTGGCCCAATTTGTCTCGCAAACTGCATGATTAAATATGTGTATCATTAAAACATACAAATACATGTAAATATATATACATATTAATTTTGTTTCTTTTTTTTTTGTAGGAGAGAAGAGAAAAAGGGACCTGAAAATAGAGTTGTAGCTTCTTCCTGAGAGTGGCATATTCCTTCTTCAACTGTTGAAAAGTTCTCCTGCAACTGCAAAACAATAATAATAATAATAATAAATAAGAATAAAAGTTTAGATATAGTTGAAAAAGATTATATGAGATCATGTTATATAGGCTGTAGCATGAAATGAAATAAAATATTAATTACCCATCAGCATTTCCAACCCTGCAGTGCTCTCTGAACTGTGTAGACTCACTTTTCACCTTTTTGGCTCCAATGCTGCAAATTTACATTATTTTCAACTTCCCACAAAAAGAAAAAAAGAAAGAAAGAAAGAAAGAAAGAGAGAATATTCCCTGCAGGGACAGTAACAGTGTTGAAGAATGTAATTATAATTTCCTACCTTGAACTGCTGCCCTTGAACTGGTGCATATACCCATCCAGCCTCGTAAAATCAAGAGGGCTCTTCTCCCTAACAACCAATCTTGATTAACCAGCAGCTTCACTTAATTTGTATATAAATTAATCGATCATGTAAACGTAGAAAAAGACTCACAAGGCTTGGTCTATATTTTGGATCAATCGAGCTGAATCGCGGAAGTAGAGCGTCACCACTTCTTCCACGAAATTTGGATTTGCATCATCTTGCAGATCTTCCAGCTGAATGAACTGTTCATCCAGATACCCCTGCAAACCAACCCAAATTTTGCGGGTTTTGAGAATGATCCTTTGTTAATCCACATGACAAGCCAATATTTGTATCCACTTGCATGGATGTGGACAACCTTAGTTGCAGATTGGAGTGAGATTTGTTTTTTTTTTACCTGATCAAAAAGGGACTGCTTCATGTTGGCTAGTTGTCTCTGCATGTCTGTTGAGTGGGCAGAAATAATATTGCAATCAAATTTGGAAAATATGTAGGCGAAGAAAGTTTATGGAGCTAATGATAGAGGGATGGGAATGAATGAGGTTGGCATTTGGAGGTAAGGCTTATATAGTTGTTAAGAGAGAGAGAGAGATGAGAGAATGCATTATCAAGAGTCTGTGTGCAGATCGTGATGAAATATTTTTTTCTTCTTCTTTATTTCCTTCATATGATCATTTAAAATAAATGTGTGTATTAATTACTTTTCTTAATGTATGTGCAATAGTGACCTTCCCTAATATTTAAAACTTTAAACACACGAAATAATTAATTACTAATTAGATGTGTCGAAATTACTTGTAATATTAAATACATAACGAACTTCTTGAGAGTTCGCACCAACTATTAATTAGGGCTAAAATTAAATCTAATAACTCAACTTATAATCATATACTCCCTCCGTCCCATTGAATTAGACACGTATTCATTTTTCGTCCGTCCCATCTATTAGACACGTTTCCTAATTTGGCAAAAAATTAACACAACTTAATCAAAATTAACTATACCTAAAATTACTACCCTACCCCCAATTTTTCTGCAAATTCCCACCTTACCCTTGAAACCCTAAATTCCCAACCATCTAAAATTCTCTCATTTTCATCCTATGTACGCCGCTTGCTCTCTCGATCTCCTCTTAAACCACAACTCCTCTCAAACCCTAATCACCGCCGCCGTCGCTTCTCATCTCCTCTACACGGAGGAGCTCGCTCTTAGAACCAGCGACTGCCGTCACCACCCCACGCCACCACCACACCGTCGTCGCTTCTTCAACAATGATGTCCAACCGCAACTCCGCTGTCGCTTCTCACCACCACCGGATCGACCACGCCCGTTTCCGTCGCGCTCCAATTTCAAATCCCCATCTGCAATTGCCTCCGCAACCGCCCAAAATCGAATCGGCGTCTCAACCGCAGAAGCTGTCTCAACCTCCGATAATCGACGTCTCAATCTCCGATTTCAACGACTGCATGGCGATCCAGCGGCTGCCGCCACCACCCCACGCCACCAGCGGTGTCTCAACCTCCAATTTCATCAAGGGCTCACCCAATCGAAGGTACTGCTTCATCGGCTTCGTCACTTGCTTCGATTTAAACCTCCAATTTTATCAAGGGTTCTCCTGATTTAACATACTTGTTCTGTTTTTTTTATGTTGTTAGCAAGGAGACGGTGCTGCACGGGGGAGAGGAGGATCTCAAGCTCGATGTGGAGGAGTCGTCGAAGTGGGTGGCCATGGGCGGCGTGCCTGCCGTGCTGCAATTTTGGGACATTCAGTTCCCAAATATTCGGTCTATTCTTTCCTTTTTTACTTTTCTGTTGATTATATATTTGTATGGCTATTTCTGCTGTTTCTGTATGCTTGGTTCTGCTATGTTTGTATGCCTGGTTCTGCTGTGATTGTATGGCTGGTTCTGCTGTGTTTTATTGCTGGTTCTGCTGTGTTTGTATTACTGGTTCTGCTGTAAGTCTGGTTTTGCTGTGATGGCTGGATCTATGTGATTGTATGGTTGGTTCTGCTGTGTTTGTATTGTTGGTTCTGCTGTGTTTGTATTACTGGTTCTGCTATATGGTTGGTTTTGCTGTATGGCTGGTTTTGCAGTGATGGCTAGTTCTATATTTTTGTATGGCTGGTTCTATACTCTGCTGTGGGAAAATAGGTTCTAAGTCCTGAAATGATTTAATGTTGCTCACACAACTTGTAAAACTGAACACATTCATGATGCACTATGTTTTTGAAATGTGTTAACCATGTTTGAAGTGGTTTCTTGAGGCTGTGTAGGGTTTAGGGTGTAAGATTACATGCCATAGTCAATAATTTTACAAAATTCACATATGTTTTTACAAAAATCCAAACATAGCTGCACATATGCTTTACAAAAATTCCCACCACATAGACATATGCATTATCTTATCTATGCTTTACAAAAAAGAAAATGCAATCCCCAAATATGTAATGAGCCCTTCCATATCATTTGTTTCATGCCCAACTTCATTCAAGTAGTGTAGGCATTCTTTAACTAACTCCATTGGTACCTCAAGATTTCTGGGTAAACTATTTTGCATCAACAATGCATCCTTCTTCAAATGCGACAGCTTATAGTTGTTGCAACCCTTGACCTTCATTATCTCTAGGAAACAATATTGTAGGGATAGAAAAACTTTGTTTAGTGTCATTGCTTCAAGGCTGTTGAAACTTGTTTGCACTGCTGTAACTAGTTCACTTGCATTTTGACATGCTTGCTGCTGCTGCAAACTTTGAATTGCCCTGAAAAATCCCAAATCATTTACATTTAAATCAGGAGAATTAGGTGGTTGTTGCACGAATGATATGTTAAACCCATCGGAATTTGCTGCTTTCTTAAACTCTTCATCTGCTTTAGTGATATGAGGTCTTGCATTATCTTGTTGTATGAATACGGTTTTACTTAAACATGTAGGCCACTTATTCTTGATTGCTGGAATAAGCTGAAAATTAACAAGCAATTCATTAGTATATTTACAATAAACTGCATACAAAATTAAACATGAACTACTTACATTATTGATTAGACAAGCTTTTATCACTTCCTTAGTGATAGATTGAATTGGTTTGAGCTCAAATGTTCCAGCAGCCCTTTTCTTGCTGTTTCTTTTAGCTGCAACTTCTTCAATAAATGGCCACATCCCTATTTTACCATAAAAAATGACACTCCCCTGTTCTGAAAATATAGGCCTACTAACAGCACACATGAACATCACCTTAGGGATAAATTTCTTGCTCTTGCATGCCCTATGTGGTTCAGATTCTGATTCTGCTAGGTAGCATCTATGTGTGGTTTTGGTTAAGTAAAACCATTTCTCATCTATGTGAACAATGTTCTCCATTGACTTGAATGTATGCTTCTTCAAAACATTATCATATCCTATGGCATGTAAACTGAAACTCAATCTTAACAGTTTGTTTGGAGCTGTCAAATATAGGGGTGGGAAAAAATACCGAAATATCGATATACCGTACATATCGTATCGAAAAAATATCGAAAATATCGAAATCTTGATATACCGTCATTAACTGTATGGTATGATACCGTACCGAAAATCTACGGTATGGTAACGGTATGAGATTCTAAATTATAGGGTATACCGTCTACATACCGTACCGAATAAATAAATATTACTTTTATTTTAAATAATATAATATTATTCATATATAATAGTATTTATCCTATATATTTATTTCAATAAATGTTCAAATCTAATATTTTTCTAATTTTAATTCTTTATTCTCCCTCGTTCAACTTATTTTTGTTATTGAGACGTTTTAAGAATATCACCTAGATTGAAATTCTAATAATCATTAGTACATTATTATTTTATTTTTAATATTTATTTTGTTATAGTTTGATTGTTATGATGTAAATTATCATAATTGTATTATTATATTGAAAAGTGATTATTTGAACATAAATAATATTAGTTTTAAAGACATATTTTGGTATTATAATGATTCACAATTTCATTTCTTTTCATTTAACATTTTGATATATATGAGCATTTTACTGAGTTGTGTATAGTTATTAAAAAAAATAATTTATATTATATTATTGTACTTGTAGAATGAAAGAATATACAAAATAGACAATAATATTTAAACAAAGATTAATAATAATTTTAGTTTGATGATGATAAAAAAGTAGTGAGTTGATAAAATCGCATGACATGTAATCGGAAATTGGGTTAGAAGAAAATAACAATAAAAAATAGTTTTTAAACAATATGGTTAGAAGAAAAAATAACAACAAAATGAGTAACTTTTTTAAAGTTATTATCCTACATAATAAAGTATCCCACATTGATAAAGAATAAAATACACACAAATGAAAGCATCTATAAATGAGTAGTCATTTTGATATCCCACATCGGTTAGTTATCAAATAAAAATGAATTGAGTTACCTATAAAATACATCTTTGTATAGCTAATTAGTGTTATTACCTAAACCATCAATTCGGTGGTAATCGGGACAAGGTTGTCGACCACATAGCTGGTGAGAGGTTGCCTTGGAACTCATTTTTTAATTAAATAATAATATTATTAATATTTATATATTATTTTAATTAATAATATTCGGTATGGTACGTTATACCGTTATTACGGTACGATAACGGTATTCAGTTTATGTTATACCGAAACTTCGATATACCGATAGTTACGGTACGGTAACGATATGAATTTTCTCATACCGTAAAGTTCGGTACGGTATACGGTATGGCGAAAAATTTTCGGTATACCGTACCGTGCCACCCCTAGTCAAACATGGTTTAATTGCATTTGTGTGTGCTCTGATCAGGTTCTTTTTAGCCCATCTTCCCACAGTAGACTTAGGAATGTTTATGCTTTCAGCAAGTGTTCTAATTGATCCTCTTTTTTGATAATGAACTGCAGCAATTTGAGCATTGCTTACCTCATGAACCAGCTTTCTACCATGTCTTTTGTTTATCACATGCACAACCTCACCTCTTGTTCTTGCCTCTTTTGCAGCTTTCCATATCCTTGAAATTGAATATCTTGAACAAGAGAACTTGGGGGCAGCTTCATTGATAATTCCTCTAAGTGGTTTGCAGTTTGTGGAATTCTCCAACAAGAAGACCACGATCTCTTTTTGTTTTGCATCAGAAATATCTCCAGCTTTCCCCATTTTGTTTTTTTGTATTTTGATCACTTCCAAGTGTGTTTATAGGAAGTGTTTAAATGGGAAATCTATATATTTATAGGATGTGTTTAGGGTGGGAAATCTGAATTTTTCATTTTGAAATTAGGCTCCAAAAATGTAAATTTCAGCACTTCAATTTATATTAATGCTTATTTTATTGTTGTTTGACTACACTCTTGACTTTTTTAAGTTGGTAATTAGTGTTTATTTAATTAATATTTTGTGTTAATCTTTCTTTAATCAATCATTTCTTTTTTACCTTGGTTCATGTGCCATTCCTTATGTGTCTAAACATATGGGACGGAGGGACTACTTTTGACATTTTTTTGAATATATTAAAAAAACTAGCCATTCTTATCTTTTCAGAATTGCACTCTAAAATTAATTAATCTTAAATTAGGCCTCCGTATAATAACTTGGCATCAAATCTTCTGTTCTATATTGGTGTTCCACTCAGTGTTTCATTATCTTGATTACTAATTTAAATTATATTTTTATAAAAATAAAAATCAAATACTCCCCCCATCCCATTTATTTGGTCCCATTTTAACTTGCACGAATGTCAAAACTCATTTATGAATACATTAAATATTTGAAATTTTTTTCTGAATTACCCTTATTTAGCAATAACTACTAATAATAACTCTATTAATTATGTTCAATTTATAAGGGTAAATTTGTAAACACATGCAAAAAAATAATACTAAATTTAGATAATGGACCATATAAATGGGACACCCAAAAAAGAAAATATGGACCAAATAATCGGGACGGCGGGACAATAATACTATTTAGTCTAATTAATTTATAAGAATAAAAATCAAAATTTTATAAGAACACAAATTATAATTATAAATTAATCAATTTTAATAATCAAATTTTAGTCAAAAACTGAAAAACAATTACTAAAAAATATTATATACCCTAATTGGGTGGGATGAATCCTATGGTTGAACTTATAAAAATAATCCAAACCATATTAAATTAAGATTATAAAAAAATATTAAATAAAAATTAATAATTTTAATAGTGGAACTCTTGGAACACAAAAAGTGGGACATAGAATTTCATGCCATCGGAATTTTCTTTGATTTTGATGAAGGTCAACTAAATGTTCAATAAAATGTCAGATTTAGGCCAACAAATTCTTCCTTTTTGTAATTGAAATTCTAAAGAGGAAAAAAAAAACGTCATGTGGAAGCCTTGCAAACTGACGAACAGCAAAAAAAATAAAAATAAAAAATAAAAAAAATTACATAAACCCGGAGTCGAAGCATCAATTTGCAAGTGCATGCACATTCTTGATAAGCGGTAAGGAAAAAAAAGAAAAAAGAAAAATCTGAATGTATTTATGATTGATGGAAAAAGAGTTTAATGTAAATGAATTTGAATTGTTTATTAATAAAAGGAAGGCTAGAAAAGCTTCAAGAAATGCTCTGTAAATCTTTGTCAGCTTCCGTGTACATGTTTTGCAGTTGGCACACTGCTACAGAGAAATAAATATTAATTAGCCTCTCTCGGAAAGAATTTTCCTGGTCAACTCACGCGCTAGTCTGCCCATTTCAATTTACTCTTCTTTTTTTCTCTTTCATATTTGAACGCGGATCGGAGGTCGCGCAATAAAAATCACCCCAAAAGGACGAATAATTTTCTTTGATTCAAAAGTTTATCATCTGTTGATTGCTTTTAAGAATCCCATTTCTTGTTTTTTTATCTTGTCAGCTGTTCTAGCTTGTTCAGTTCTTTGCCATCTTCTTGTGGTGCGATTTGAACTTATTTTCGTATTTATTGGTGGGATTTCAAGGAACACTTTGGTTGTATGTGGAGAACATCGAGTTGGGGTTGGTGTATATGCTGCAAAGTTTTGACCTTTGAACTGTTGTTTAGGGAGTTTGGCAATTAGAAATAAAAAGGGAGCTGTTTATTTTATTTTTCCATCGCTGGGGAAATGCTATGAAAAGGATTCTGACCAATTGGCAAGATGAGGATTCAAGAAAAGAGAGGAATGTTGTATTTTATTCTTTTTGTGGTGCTTTCAACAATGGTGGCAACCAGTGTGGAAAGCAGGATGAAGGAAGAACCTTTGTTGGATTATCTTGTGGACTCTGGGCTGATCAATCTGGAGATGGTATATAACTCCTGATCTTGTTTGAGTTAGATTTAAGCCTTATAATAAATTTTTCCTGATGAGTTTGTTGAACTTCCAGATGCTCATATTGATGTTTTTGATGTGTATAATTGTGGTCTGGTGCACTTTTTCACATGCCAATATGCCTTTTGCCTAATGAGAATCATTGGTCGGCCTGTTTCTCATTGCTTGATATGGTTTTAAATTGTGTCACAACTCACAAGGTATGCTGTGGCTTTAGATTGTATCTCTCCAAAAGAGCTCAGTTTACAAATCTGCTTCAGTGTTCTATCCCTCCTCTGCTGATTATGGGCTGGTCCTTTTCTTTTCATTGGTTTTTGTGAATACTGAACTGCAGTTTAGAACTATATATTCCCTGCATGTATTAGTTTCATCAAAGGGGTTAATCAATGTTTTCTAGAGAGGTGGAGAATGCATGTACACTGGTTTATGAATGAAAGCTATCTAAGTCCTATGTTCCTTTATAGTATCTCACTGTTATCTAAGATATAATTTACTTGCAGTGAGGTATTGGCTAGTTCAAATGAAATCTTTTCAATTCTGGACAGATCGAAGTTTAGTTATTTTAAAAGGATACTTATGAGAAACCTGTAGATGGAACACAATTAGCTCAGACTATGTTCTTTCTTTTGGTAGTTCATATGATGATGCAGGTGGAGTTGGGCTTGAACAAATTATGCTGACTTCATGTGTTAATTTAGCTAGAAGCTGCTATGTCCTGGAGCTTTAATCTTCAATGTTGTAAACTTGTATTGGCCAGGCTTGAGCTCATTCTTCCCAACCCCTATATGCCCCAAAATTTAAAAACAGAGTGAAATTCTTGAGCCTTCTGACATAATTGCAAATACTTCATCTGATTTCCTTTTCATCTAATATATTTGGAAGATTACAAACACTAAATCGGTGGATAATCATACACTGTATTGATTGTTCTCTTTCTAGATGCTTTCACTCTTTTTTATAAATATATATTCTATACTGAAGTGTCACCTTGTTCATGGTGCTTTAATCTTGTTCACTGTTTCCTATGGGTTTCAGAACTTATGGAGAAAACCGGGCTGATGTTTTATTCTAATTATTTCTAGAAGAGTTCTTTCCTGCTTGAGATCCAATATGCAATTTATAATAGTGTGGAATTTCATACTGCAGGCGGAATTGTTAAGGGACAACTGTCTGCCTGAATTGTTACAAGCCCAGAAAACTGTACAGAATTTCAAACTCCGTGCTACAGAGAAGTCAAGTGATAACAGTGAACTTGTGAATGGTGAATCATCCAGTACGAAAATGCATCAAGCTGTTAATGTCTTATTCCCTCAGGTCTATCAAATCCTAATAGATTGTGTGAGAGGACAACATCTCCTGCTTCAAAATGCGGGAGAAGAGAAGATTTTGGGTTCTTGGTATACCAGGCATTTGAAATTCTTCTTCAACCTGCCCTGGACTTCTACAAGACGTGTACTAGCTGAGACTCCTGGACAAGCTCCTGCTCTTGCCCCTGCTCCTTCGCCGACAAGCTCATCACCCAGTCCAGCACCTTCAATTCCTCGAGTTCCTACTAGTTTTCCAGTTAGTCCTCCTGTAGTTCCATTTTTCAATCCAGATGTAAACTCAAATTTGCGGCCAACTTCTGGTGACCAGACTTCATCTGGTACCTCTGGAGAGCAGTCAAGCAATCACAAATCTAGCAAGAGAACTGTTGTTATTGCTGTTGTAGTTACTGCTTCTGTGACACTTGTCATTGTAGCAGTGATCTTTATTTTCTGCCGTAGATGCTGTGGGATTGGTCGTGGACGGGGTAAAAATGATGAGAGGCCGCTTCTCAGCTTAAGCATGAGTGACTATTCAATTGGTACAATATCTCCTTTAGTATTATGTTATCTTTAATAAGTCTTCTCTTACAGTTTCTCATTATGCTTATTTATTTGCTTTTCAACTTTTGTAGCCTCTCCACAGAAGTCATTTGATTTAGGAACTTCGGTCGATGAACAAAAGCTTGGCAATCAGTCATTTAACAGCAAATTGAACCATAACAAAGTCGGTGGAAACTTCTATGTGGAATCACATTCACTAAGCAACTCTAAAATCGAGATCCCATCCGAAGCCAGTAATGGGGTTGCCACCAACTTAGGTGGGAACTCTTTGCACGTGCCACCTAGAATACAGGGTGAACCAGGTTTGCCTCCATTGAAGCCACCTCCTGGAAGGAGAGATCCTCCTAAACCACCCCCAAGCAATATTGCTGCTCCACCACTTCCAGCTCCTGCTCCTCCAATGAAGTCTTCCGCTGTTTTGCATGCTCCACAACCTGGACCACCTCCTCCGCCTCCTTCACACCAAGGTGCAAAGGATGGTCCTCGCCCACCACCTCCACCTCCTACACCGTTTGGTGCCAAGGCTGGTCCTCATCACCCACCACCACCGCCTCCAGGTCCTGGTGCACCTCCACCTCGGCCACCACCTATTGGCTTGAAACCCCCTCGACCTACACCTCCTGGACCACCTCATCAATCAATTTCAACTCAAGAAAGTGAGGCTGGTAGTAGTAAAACTAAACTGAAGCCTTTCTTCTGGGACAAGGTATTGGCCAACCCTGATCATTCAATGGTTTGGCATCAGATCAAATCCGGCTCCTTCCAGTAAGTGAAATTTTCTTCCTCATTATCCTCCACATAATTGATCATAGCATGGTGGCCACATCTTATCATATATGTAAAATTTCCTTATGATCAGGTTTAGTGAAGAGATGATAGAAACTCTATTTGGTTATGCCCCTCCTGCGAATAACAAGAGTGACGCGAATAAAGAATCATCATCCCAAGATGCTGCGCCGCAATATATTCAACTAATTGATCCCAAAAAGTCGCAGAATCTAGCTATTCTTCTTAAAGCTTTAAATGTCACTACTGAAGAAGTTTGTGATGCACTAGAAGAAGGTATTTCTTTTTACTTGTCATTCTTATGAGAATTTAACAAATTTTAGGAACATGAATAGTCTTGCCTTGAAAATCATCAATTTCCATAATCTTGCAAAATTTGCACCTCTTAATGTTTTGCACTAGTGCCATGAACTTCCAAAATTTCGAAGTTACAACACCTGACCATTATTTGATGAGGAGAATGTTGGTGAGTCCGGAAATTTGACTATATGTTATTATTCTTTATCAATAGATGATGCCATTTAGAGACATTGTTAAAATAATAATGCAAATATTTGTATATTTCTTTTTAAAAGAAATAAAACTCACTTACAAAATTAAGTGTTTAGGACTTCTGAAATGATCCTGCATCCAGTCTTTTCATTGACTAATTACCCAATTGGGGTTGTAGTTTGAGATGTCAACAAAATTATGTATGTTTAAAGTAATATCTGATCATAAAAAGAATATTTACTTTTAATTTTGCTATCTTCCTAGGATGCTGCTGTCTAAATTCTAGGATGAAATATTAGGCCATATAGGATACTGAACCATTCTTCATTTTCTTTCTTCATCTTTTATATTTCTTGAAAATTAAAATTATCACGTCGTCAACATCTATTATGAGTTTCCACATGCTTCAATCACAATGTAAACATCCCAAACAGAAACATGGATTGAATACATATATAGGCAGTTATCCTCTTATTCTACCATAGCTAGAAGCTAAGTATTTATTGACACTTGCTTGTTTGGTTTGTTCTACTACTGGCCTTCTTTTACAAAAATTTAAATCAAATTTGTAATATTCTAGCTCTATCCATAGCATATAACAGTTTATGATGGATCCAATGTTCATTTATTATGATAATTTTACGTAATGTTTTTTCAAATAAACTGCTCACTAGTTGTCTCACCTATTGTTATTCTATCATGAGGATGGTGACTTTTGAAAGTTGGTTTTCTTGTGTCACATTCTTCCAATTTATTTTTTCGTTTTTCTCCAATTGTTATGTATGATATGATACTACAACAAAGCTTGGAAGCAAATGAATCTTACTAATATACATACTCTATCAAAGTAACTGTGTTAATTCAGCCAACCTTCGATTCAAGAAAAATCAGCTGAAGCATGAACATATAAAGAACTTTCCAAATCATGGTTGATCAGTTTTCTTGATGGTTGATCAATAATATTTATTATTTAGCTGCACATGATTATAATGCCGATGCTGTTTCTTGAAAAAGGGAACTGTGCTTTTCTTTTTCTTTTTATTTTTGTCTTTCTGATTTCACATCATGGCAAATGTTGCTGACCTTTTTGACTGAACCAGGTAACGAGCTTCCTCCCGAACTTATTCAAAATTTACTAAAGATGTCGCCTACATCCGATGAAGAACTTAAGCTGAGACTCTATAGTGGTGCGCTTTCTCAGCTGGGTCCTGCAGAGCGTTTTCTGAAAGTGTTGGTTAATATTCCATTTGCGTTCAAGAGGCTAGAGTCTCTGCTCTTCATGTGCACACTTCAAGAAGAGATGTCAACATTAAAAGAATCTTTTACGGTCTTGGAGGTATTAAAGCATTCCTTCTCAGAATATACTATATATATGATTCATCATAGCTACTCTAATTGATTTACCGTTGCTGGTTAGGCATCACACTTAGGTCGAATATTAGTTCTTTGGGCTCTTAGGATGTTGTGGGGAATGGTCGGGTTATCTTAAATGTTCATCGGGCGTGCTTATAGCTTGTCTGTTGCAGTATCTTGTATGTGGTCGAGTTATCTTGTCTGTTCACCGGGCATGCCTAACGCATGTTTTTGCCTACTATTTTTATTAATAATATTTCAGTTATATATTATACAAGAGTAAAATGTAGCATGATGGTTAGGGCTTATTGCTCAAACCTTTTTTATTTGGCAAAAACTTGCGTTAGGCACGCCTAAACGGTTTAGGCGGGTTTTATCCATACCCAAATGGTTTTACCCATCCCAAATAGGATTTATTAATCCCCAATTAGGGTATATTAAATGGGTTTGACTTGGGTTAATGGATAAAACCTGCCTAAACCGTTTAGGTGTGCCTAACCTGAGACCTTCCCTTTTTATTTTCCCCTAAGTTTTAACTTTATTTCCTAGATCTTTTTTATTTCTTAAAAATTGCATTTTGTCAAATCTACATGCTATGACCACTTTCTCTTATCTTTATAGATATAACATGCAACTGTATTCTAAATGAATAATTATTTATGTGTGAAAATTATTTTAGGAATTTTACATTTGAGAATGGTATAAGAAATGCATTTTGCATTTTCATACTTGCATAAATTGTTTCCTTTTACAAAATAAATTATTGAAAGATTTTTCAACTTTGGTCGTTAAATTACCCAAACTTTTAAACGGCCAAATCAAACCATTTTGATATGATTTGGCTGGTTTAGTTTTGAAGATTAATTTATTCGATTTGATTTGTGAAAATTTTAAATTATATGTATTGGTTTGACCTATATTTTCTTTCGCTTCTCAAATTAGCAAAACTGGACCCTGTGTAGGAAGGATCTACCGAAGGGATGATAGAATGAGTTGTTCTTAATCATATTCTTCAATAACTTAGATCATGTTGGTTTTTCTCATGTTCAGGCTGCTTGCTCAGAATTGCGGAAAAGTAGATTATTTCTCAAGCTCTTGGAGGCTGTTCTGAAAACTGGAAACCGTATGAACGACGGGACGTTCCGCGGTGGTGCACAAGCATTCAAACTCGATACACTTCTCAAGTTATCGGATGTGAAAGGAACAGATGGAAAAACGACGTTGTTGCACTTCGTGGTCCAGGAGATAACCCGATCCGAAGGCATACGAGCTGCTCGAGGAGCCAAAGAGAGAGGGAGCGTGTCCAGTGTTAAGTCGGATGATTCAGCTGAGGACTCCAGTCAAGATTCAGAAGAGCATCTGAGGAGCCTTGGCCTCCAGGTGGTCTCTGGTCTAAGCAGTGAGCTCGAGAATGTCAAGAGAGCCTCGTTTATCGATGCTGATGGCTTAACAGGAACAGTTGCCAAGCTCGGTCTGGCACTTGAAAGATCGCGAGATTTCCTGAATTCGGACATGAAGAATCTGCCACGAGAGGGTGGGTTTCACCGGATACTGAGGAGCTTCGTGCAGAATGCTGAGGTTGACGTCACGTGGTCGCGCGAAGAAGAGAAACGAATAATGGCATTGGTTAAGAGCACGGCAGACTACTTCCATGGGAACTCTGGGAAGGACGAGGGCCTGAGATTATTCATCACTGTTCGAGATTTCCTCATAATTTTGGATAAAGTGTGTAAAGAAGTGAGGGCTGCGCCACCGCTGAAGTCGAGCAGAGCACCAAGGAAAGAAGACTCGACGGCAGCGCCTCCTCCTCCTCCTGATGTTCGACAGCGCCTCTTCCCTGCCATCGCTGATAGGCGAGTAGATTATTCAAGCTCAGACGATGAATCGTAGATAACACCACTTCTTTGCCGGCGCTGGCGGCTTCAATGGCAAGTTGGACATGCATGATCTACTACTACAAGTGTTCCTTGTTGTTTGTTCATTTCTGGGTTTTTGTTGATAGTTTTTCCGCTTAATTGTTTCTCTAATTTTTTTATTGACTGATTATTCTGAATTAGGCAGTAAATTAACTGAAACTAAATTTATTCTACCATGTGGGCCTAGGGTGATCACGAGCCAAGTCCCAGGTGAACTCTAGCTCAACTAAAATTTCCAAGCTTGAGTTTGACTCAATCGAGCTCAAATTTTCAAGCTCAGTTCGACTTGATGTAAAACTCGACAAGCTCGATTGAGCTTGGTTTTTTCAATTTATTTTAAAATTTAATAAAAAAATTAAATTATTTATTATTAAATAATAAATTTAGGAATAAAAATTTAAATTATATTAAGCTTGATAAGGCTCGTGAGCCTACGAATTCAAGTTGGACTATGGCTCGTGAGCCTACTAATCCAAGTTGGACTACTTGTAGTTGCGAACCACCCTGCCTTAAACTTTTATGAAACCGGCCTGACCTAGTTGCTTTCTGACAGTGCAAATGTTGACATAGTAAATTAGTTTGATGAATTGGGTTTATGTGTGCGTTCAATGAAATTAGTGTAAGACCAACACAGTCCAAGCCCAGATTCAGCCGATCCTAAGCCCTGGTCCAGCTTGGTTTGGACACATTTTAATTTTAGTGAGTTTTTAGAGGTAAGGGACAGTTTTAATTTCTCTATTCAATTGAAGTCCTACAATTATATTACACAAATTTTATTAAATTATTTGAATTATATATATATATATATATATATATATATATATAT
>JAPKLW010005683.1:0-19933 GCA_026898455.1 Plectranthus barbatus | reverse complement strand
GGGGGAAATTGTTGGGAAATTTGGCTAAGTTTCCTTTCCCCAGTAGCTACTTGTTTAGATTCTTGTTTTGGTGTTTTGGTGGATCAAATCCTAAGTCCTACCAGCGTCAGTTTGTCTCTAGAATAGCTCTAGTCTCAAATGTAAAGTCCTGTTTAGGTCTTTTGAGTTGTAAGTCGTAGCTGATCAAGACTCATGCTGGCTACTGTTCACCAGCATGAGATGTGCTTACCAGTTGAGAGAAGTCTCACCAGCAAGCGACTGACTGGTCACTGTTCACCAGCATGGAGTAGAGCTATTGACTGGTCACTGTTCACCAGTTGGATAGATTTCACCAGCAGGAGGCTGAGAAATCTTACCAGCAGAATATGTGTTCTGGCTGACACTATTCACCAGCGGTGAAGCCACCAGTCACGGGAGATTCCAAGAGATAACATCAGACAAATTGGTAGACCTTGATTGTGCTAAGGAAAGTCACCAGCAGAGATTACCAGCACAAGATCACCAGTATGATCTACCAGTTGGAGGTTATCAGCAGAATTGAAGATTCGCTCTCCCGAAGACTTAGAGACAAAAAGAAGATTCGTCTGAGGAATTAACTGACAGTGTATGACTTTAAGGAGGATGCCTTAAAGTCTATCAGTTCAAGACACCAGTTCCGTTTCCTCGTACTGACGAATAGAGTCGTTCTGACACAAAGAGATCTGTGTCAGATAAAGCGATCAAAGGTATGGCGCTTTCCGGAAATTCCTACCTGCCGCCGTCAGAAGGACATGCAAGGACAGAGACTTTTCCGGATGTGTCCAAACGGCTAGTAAATTTGAATGGGATCCCTCGTCTATAAATACCTGGGATCCATCAACATTCAATACTCTTAACTCTCTTGACCTACCGAAAGAACGATCGCATTTATTGCCAGCAAGCAAATACTTTCGAGGCTTTTCTTAAAGGCTTTCCGTGTGTCGATTATTCGAACACGAGACTCCAAGCTTCCAGCTTGTGAGTTATTGATCTCTTTGGTGCTCTTTCTCTCTCAGAGGAAGTTCACAGCAGTTCTAGAGCCAGCCAGCTCTTGAGCTATTACGGGCAGCTTGCCGTATTGAGGAGTCACGTTCTTGGGAGAACTCAACACCCAACTAGTCAGAGGAGGAGGTTGAAGTGACATGCTCGCACTCCATCCATCTGACGAGAGCTGAAGAAGGACAAGGACCGGGAGCGGTTGATCCAGTGGACTGGTAGACGGGGCATCTACCAGCTGGAGATAGATCGTAGGACTCTTTGTACCTGATTGCTCTTAGTGAATTTCCAGTGCATCGACTGGAGAGTGGACGTAGATCAGTTGATCGAACCACTATAAAAATCCTTTGTCTTTTATCAGCTTTCTGCATTTTCATACTGATTTAAAACCCAGTAACTGATTACTGGAGTATATCTGAAAACTGATATAATTGTGCAAAGACGACTTAAAATATTCTAAGTGTTGAGCTACCAGCTGACCAGCCAGTTGCCAGTCAGCTGTGTACTCAGTCCCAGTTGACTTACCAGCTGACAAGGTCCCAGTCAGCTGAGTAACCAGCAGAGCGTAAGAAACGAACAAACACATTTTCCGCTGCCAAGTTATACCCTGATATCCGGGACCAACACCTTGTTATCACAACAGCCCTTTCTTCAAAACAAACTTTTCAAGAAAAAAAATGGATTCACCAGGTCAATCTCTTGAATTGCGCCGAAACCAGATCCTTCATGAGGCTGGTTTGAATTCTTTGTATGACAACAGTCCAGATGTTGCAGAGTTGGTAATGTCAAAGTTGAGTCGTACTGGATTGGCTCAATTTGTTACCTCTACTCCCAGACGTTTCCAAGATGATATTCTTCGGGAATTCATCGACGATTGCTCTGTGGAGGGGGATGGCATTTATGGTCGCCTCCGCGGCAAACTTATCTACTGGTCACCGGACGTCTTTTCTCGTCAATTTGGCCTTCCCAGAGGTCCTGGGTCTGTCTTCGACCACTGTGTGACGGACATTTCTCCTGAATGGTCCGCATGGCAGAGATGGAGACGAATGCCTTCGTCTGAATTTTCTTTGTCCGTCTCAGCATACGATTTGCGCTTCCCTTATTGGGTGCTCTTCCGAGTAGCCAATAATATGTTGATGGGGGAGGATCGTGATGTCACTTTCTTTTCAAAAGAGACGTGGCAAATCATGATGGCCATTGACGATGGAGCAGATGTAGACTGGGCGAAATACATCTACAATAGCGTTCGAGACTGCGTCGAGTACTATCCGGCCGTTCCTCTTCTCAATGGGATGCAACTTAGTTGGCTGTTAGAGCAGAGTTTTCCTCACATAGCCGAAGGACCATCGAATCTTGTAAATGCGGACTTCTTTCCGTTTAGGCCTTCTTCCTCCTAGAGTAGTGAATAAAATGTTGTTTTCAATCTCCCCTGTTTCTTGTAAGGACATCTTGTTGATAAATGAAAAGATGTATGAAGTCTCCACAGCTTTCTTCTGTTATGTGACATGTGTTATCTGAGTCATCAAACACTTTTCTGCTCAGCATTCTTAAAATTTGCAGATAAATATGATGAATATTCCTCTGTAGATGTAATCATCCTAACCAAGAATGGTTAACAGCATCTTCAAGAAATCCAAGAAACAGAGATATAGTAATATCTCATTTGATACTACGTCTCTGCTGTGCTTGCATTAGTGTCTCAGCAACTTGTTTTGTGTCTGATATGAGCTACCATTTTCCACACACAGTCATCGAGTGTCATCATTTAAGGCGGTAGATGTCTGTCTTAGTCAAAAGATTTGTGCCATCCTTTGTTATCATCTTTAAGCATTCGTGGAATAGAGCGCCAGAATATCCAGGTAGGTCGACTTGCCGTAAGTAACCTTATCAATACAGGTGGCGCTTCTCCCTTTGTCGAGATTCCTCGACTTCTGCTCATCTGAATTTGAATTCATTTGACAGGACATTTTTGGGAGAGTGTTCCATTATGGATAGAGCCTTGATCTTCCTATAAATAATAACGCACTTGTATGCTGTAACTTCATCTTCTCCATTCCACCTAGCATAGCATTTCCTTCTTTGCTAACTTCAACATGTATCGTGTCACCATTGCTCCTAGTGATCTGTCAGTCACTCGCAACCAGATTCTTCATGAATCGGGGATGTATTTCGAATATGGTACCAACTGTCGAGTTCCCAACTTCGTCATGGAGCTCTCAATGAGAGTTGCCTGACTCAGTTTCTGACTACGATGCCGACTCGTTATCAGAAACAGGCTCTTCAAAGCGTTATCTTCAGGAGTAGAGTCGAAGATAATGCTATTTGGAGTTGCTTTGACGATGAAATGATTTGCTGGACTCCGGCCTTGTTCTCTCAGAAGTTTGGCCTTCCTCGGGGTCCTGTTCGTGTCATGGATGTCTTCTACCATTTGACTGCTCCAGAGTTCAGCTACTGGAATGAGTGGAGGCAGTCTGATAGCTTTGGCTTTTCACCAACTCCATCGTGTTTGCATTTGAAGGAGGAGTACAGGGTCATCTTTGACATTGTTAGCAATGTCACCTTTGGCGTTCCCGCTGAAAATTTTGTATTCAGTCCAAGGATCTGGAGGGCCATGATGGCTATTGATGACCGGGCAGAGGTTGACTGGGCTGAATTCTTCTTCGATGGAGTGAAGAGATGTGTTAATCTCTTTCCTCATGTTCCTCTGCCAACTGCCATGCAGCTAAGTTGGTTGCTTGAGCAGTCATTCCCTCATCTTGCTTCGGAAGGTATCCCTTTGATGGGATTTGACTTCTATCCCTTGAGGGCTCATTTTCCGAACTGTGGTTGAAGGATGCTCTGAACTTCCTTCCTTTTGATCTTCACATGACTCTTTGTTAGATTTGAGAACACATATGTTGTAGTTGATGAGATATCTGCTATTTCCTTGTAATAGTTTGATGTCTGTTGTCTTTCTGAAGAATGTATATGCTAGCTTTGAATTCCTTCTCATTTGCATAACGTCGAGATATTTTCAACAAATCGAAGAGATAGTACTCCTGAATATGATAATAACCAACCAATTCTCAAGAATATCCTTATAGAAAGAATGAGAGCTAGGACTCATTCATCCACGTCAGCTTCTAACTCCATTAATCCCAATTTCAAGCATAACTCTTTAAATCTGGTTTCTGGTAGTGGTTTTGTAAAGATGTCTGCTATCTGATCTTCAGTGCATATATAGCGAACATCAATGTCTCCCTTCTCCTGATGATCTCGTATAAAGTGGTGACGAATATCGATATGCTTGGTCCGAGAGTGATGAACAGGATTTTCTGTAATACACATAGCACTATTGTTGTCGCAGTAGATAGGCACACATTCAGGAGAGATTCCATAATCTTGTAATTGTTGCCTTATCCACAGAATTTGCGAACAACAGCTAGCAGCAGCCACATACTCTGCTTCAGTGGTAGATGTAGCAACAGAGTGTTGCTTTTTGCTGAACCAGCTAATGAGCTTTATGTCCCAAAAATTGACATGTACCACTCGTGCTTTTCCTGTCGATCTTGCATCCTCCAAAGTCAGAATCCGAGTATCCACTTAGAGCAAGACTGTCTTCTCTAGGATACCAAATTCCGAGACCTTCTGTGCACTTTAAATAACAAACAATCCGTTTAGCAGTGTCTAGATGAGCCTTCTTAGGATTGGCTTGATATCTAGCACATAACCCGACGGCATAAGATATATCAGGTCTGCTGGCGGTGAGATACAAGAGTGAGCCTATAATTCCTCTGTAAAGAGTAGGATTCACATCCCCTTCTTCTCTTTCAAGTGCGGCAATACATGTCGTACTTATTGGAATCCGTAAACTCTTTGTCTTCTCGGGGCAGTATTTTGCAATCAAGTCGCGAGTATACTTCTTCTGATGAATGAAAATCCCTTCTCTGGATTGTTGAACCTGTAATCCAAGAAAGTAGGACATCTTTCCCATCATACTCATCTGGAAGTTGCTGGTCATGAGCTTTGAGAACTTATCACATAACTCTTGATTTCTAGACCCAAAGATGATGTCATCTACGTATATTTGTACCAGCAAAATGTCTCCTTGGTCTTCAATGCAAAAAAGGGTTTGATCAATTTTCCCTTTCTGAAAACCATTCTTCAACAGGAATTTTGAAAGAGTTCCATACCAAGCTCTCGGTGCCTGTTTCAATCCATAGAGAGCCTTTTTAAGTCTGTATACTTGATTGCCGTGTTCGAACCCTGGTGGTTGCTCGACATAGACTTCTTCCTTCAGTTCACCAATTAGGAAGGCACTTTTCACGTCCATCTGCATTACGTCGAACTCATGATGTGCTGCGTACGCTAGGAATAAACGAATGGCCTCCAGTCTTGCCACCGGAGCAAATGTTTCGTCGTAATCTATTCCTTCGCATTGCCTGTACCCTTTAGCTACAAGTCTCGCCTTATTTCTCACAACCGTGCCAGACTCATCTTTCTTATTTTTGAATACCCATTTCGTACCAATAACGCTTTGATGTTCGGGTCTGTCTACTAGCTCCCACACATTGTTTCGCTTGAATTCAGCTAGTTCTTCATGCATAGCATTCACCCAATCCGGATCTAGTAGAGCATCTTCTACCTTTCTGGGTTCTTCACTGGAGATATAGCATGCTAACATAGCGTTGCCTTGTCTCGTCATCATGGGATCATTGATATTGCCTATGATATCTTCAGGAGAGTGAGCGCACAACCATGTCGGTCTGACAGTTCTGACCATATTTTCTTCCCTTGCGAGCCCATTGTCTTGTACATTATTCTCCACAGTATCCTCCTTATGTTCATCATCTGGATTAACTTCCGCTGGGATGTCTTCAATAGGATTTCCTGGAACAGGGTCTTCTTCAGCAGTGTCTTCGACAACTGGAATCTCAGCGGCGCCTACAGCACCATCTTCCACATGAACTTCGTCAGCACCCTCTTTAGCAGGTGGGTCTTCAGTAGCGCCTCTGCCAAGATCTTCATGAGTTTCTGTTCCTTCCCTGGTGGGAATGTCCTTGGTGGTTTCTTCCTCTTCATCGTCAATCACTTCTAGGATAGTTGATTTGGTTACGATGTTTGTAGATTTGGCCTCAGCATGATCATTAGCATCACTGGCCTGGTCAGCAGTTTGGTCCCCTGCTACGTGCGTCTCGTTTGGATTGCAGTCATTCATAGACTTAGTCGGATCAATATTCATATTCTCGAAAGAATTTAAAAGTGTTTGATCATTGACTTCATTAGTCTCATGATTGCCAATCTTTTCTCCTTTATTTTCACTGCGCACTAAGGTAGACTCATCAAAAATAACATTGCATGTTATTTCCACAATGCCGGTAATCTTATTTAATACCCTATAACCTTTATGAGTGGGATGTCCATAACCAAGGAGTACACCCTCGTCAGATTTAGGTGAAAAGGTATTAAGTTTGGATTTACCGTTATTACGAATATAACATGTAGAACCAAAAGCACGTAGATGAGTTATGGAAGGCTTACGACCATGGTACACTTCATAGGGAGTCTTGTTGAATCTGCTTGTGACAGCACTCCTATTCTGTGTGTAACAGGCCGTCATGACTGCTTCACCCCAGTATTTAGTAGGAAGTTTTGAGTCTGCTAACATTGAGCGAACGGCTTCCTTCAGCGTCTGATTCCTCCTTTCTGCTAAACCGTTCTATTGAGGAGTCCTTGCTGTAGATTTTTCATGTGATATTCCAGCTTCAGCACAGAAATCCATCAGCACTCCATTACAGAATTATGTTCCATTGTCAGATCGAATTCGCTTTACAGTAACTTCTTTACTGTTCTGCTCCTTGAGAATCAATTCTGGCAGAATAAGCTTCACTTCCTCCTTTGTCTTTAGTAGGCGTACCCATGTGTACCTGGAGAAATCATCAACCACCACTAGTGTATATAGACGTTTACTTACAGTGGGTGGTGTGACTGGACCAAAAAGATCCATATGAAGTAATTCCAGAACCCTTTGTGATGTCTCCTTTTCAGGATTTGTTTTGAAGGATGATTTGGTCTGTTTTCCTTGTTGACAAGATTTGCATACTCCTTCTTTGCGGAAGGTCTCATTTGGTAGACCTATAACAAGCTTATTTTTGGCAAGATGGTTAATGGTTTTGAAATTTAAATGATTGAACCTCTTATGCCATAGCCATGTTGTTTCCTCCTTATTGAGAGCTAAAAAGCAGGAATGTTGTTGTCCGCTTTGCCAATCGACTATATATAATCCACCTTTGCGGATGCCTCGTAGTTTTACTTCTCCTGAAATAGTATCAGCAATAGCACAACCAGTATTTTTAAAAGATACAATATACTCATTTTCACATAGTTGACTTATGCTGAGTAGATTATGCTTCAGGTTGGAGACGAGTGCTACGTTGATGATTCTTAATCCGTTTCTTTCAATGCAGCCGCGTCCAATAACTTCTCCTTCACTGTTGTCTCCGAACTTGACCTTTGGACCGTTGAATAATCTTCTTATGTCTGAGAACAATTCTTCGTTCCCGGTCATATGAGCAGAGCAACCGCTGTCCAGGACCCATTCATTGGATATGCACGTTCCCGTAGCTATGGAGTCCTATTCCTGCAAGCGAATTAAGTAAATTTAGGTACCCGTTTAGTGTCGGGTCCTGCAGGATTAGCGTGAAGCATAGTTCCTTTCGGAACCCACATCTTAGTGATTTTTAAGACTTTTGTCTTGGTTTCACTATTGACCACTTTCTTGACCTTTGGCATAAAATTTCTATTTCTAGGTGAATGAACATATTTAAACGTCCTTGCCCTTGAAATAGAATGTGTGACGGGCTCAGGCTTTGCATAGACATTTCTTCTATGCGATGTATATTGCGGGTAGTTGGGTCTCACAGCATTGTATTGTGCAGGCCTTCTCTGATGAAAATTAGGATGTACTATCCTTGCGTTGAAATTAGAACGCTCAGTACTCCTTGAGTTTGTTAAGTAGGGTTTAGCGTATGCTCTAGGATTTCTCTGCTGAAGTCTATCAAATACTTGCCTATTATTCATCACTTGATTCTTCTGCTGAGGCTTAGAGTTGCGTCCAGCATTTGTCCTTGGGATCCTCTGCTGAGGTCCATTGGATAAAGGCCTAGCAGACTCTGTCCTCTGCTGAGATCCAGCAGATGAACTATTGGTTGTCTTTGATGTAGACCTCTGCTGAGCTCCAACGGGCACATTCTGCTGAGGTCTATTCTTCAGTTTAGCTGATGGTTCAGCAAACATAGTTTCAGCAGACACTACTCCTTTACCTTTTTCAGTAGAGTTATATCCAGCAGTTACAAACAAAATTGGATTCCTTTTAAAAGAATTACCATTGAGTTTTGGCATTCTTTTTTATGATTCGCATCCAAGTCCAGACCTATCAGAGTGATGTCTTTGACTACTTACAAGGGCATTGAGAGCAGCCTTGCTGGATGCATACATGAAAATACAATCCTCTTTTGGTTTATTTTTTAATGCTTGATTTTCCTTTTCTAACGTTTGAAATTTTTCTGACAAATGCGAGAAATCTTCTTTTATTTTTAAAAATTCTTCACTTTCTAACCTCAGTCTCTCGACTTCCTCGGTTAAACTTGTAATGTGAAGTTTTAATGAGGCGTTTTCTCCCACAATTTCATTTTTGATCTCATACATTTTTGCAAATTCTAATGATAGTTGCACTAAATAATCTTCTTCGGAATCGAAATGTGATTCCTCCGATTTGTCTATAATTTGATTGCTAGACGAATTTGTGGATAGTACCTCTGCTTTCTCAACAGCGAGAGCTGATTCAATGGTTTCCTCAGCATCGTTGTCCGCATCAGCAAACTGATCTTCAGTGATGTCTGCCATTAGTACGAACAAAGCTTCTTCGCTATCATCTTCTTCTGAAGAGCAGTAAAACTCTTCTTCATCAGCAATCTCCGTCCTGGTTAGCAATGCCTTGGTTACGGCTTTAGCAGCGCGTCTTTCAAATCGTTGCTTCAGGCGATCTCGTTCTTCTTTGCTGACTTTTGGGCAATCATGCTTAAAGTGATCTGGAGAACCACATTCAAAGCAATTTCTAATTTTTCGCTCAGTTGAGCGGTTAGACGTTGATGAAAGGATTTCTTTCGCCTCCTTTTCAGCTTTTGCTTCATTCAGCATCCTCTGCATTTTCTTCATTTGTTCTTCCAGTTCATTGATCTTTAGATCAACTGCTTGTGTACCTGCACTGGAAGTTCCTTCTTTCGAGGGTGATGCTGGAGTTGGTCTTTCTGGTTTATAGAAAGATCTTTTTGTCTTGAATTTGTTGTAGTCCTTCTTAGCGAAGTATGCTAAGTCCTCAGCATTCCCAACATACTTTGAAGCGGCTTGTGCTACAGTCATTTCATTCTTCTTCGACTGTTGTATGATAAATTCATGAGCTTTAAGTTGAGCAAATACCTCAGATGTAGTCAAGCTGTTGAGGTCTTTTTCACTCAAACTTGTTACTTTTGCGAACCAGTCATCTCTCGGATATAGTTTGGAAATGATTTTATTGTTCATCTCTCTGTTATCATACTTCTTTCCAAGACTCCTGAGTTCTCCAATTATTGTGTTGAAGCGTTCCTCCATGATTTGAATGGTTTCTCCTGCACACGTTGAGAAAGATTCGTATTTGTCTACAGCTACCTGTAATTTGTTACGTCTCATTTGATCCGTTTCCTGGGAAGACTCGCACACGTAGTCCCACATCTCCTTAGCAGTTTCAAGATCAAGCGCTTTGTCTATCATCAGTTTTGGAAGAGAATCAAGAATTAGTTTCTTTGCCACGTGCTCTAGTTGAGCTCTCTTTTTGTCTTCACTTGTATATTCATCAAATGGTTTGGGATCCATTTCAGGTCTTGGAGGTCTTGGTTCTCCTTCAGCAGCATCTTCAACACGTCCTAGTCCTATAAAAGTGTTAGCTTTCATAATCTGAATAGGACCTCTTATCAGTATGTCTGCCATCTCAGGGTGTATGCTCTGAAGTTGTATGAGAGCCATCTTCTTCCAAGATGAAAAGTTCTCTCTGTCATATTCTCCAAGGGAGTGGTTCATCATTTTGTATGCTCCTTGAATGGTTTCCTGAGCTGAGTATATAAAATAAGTATAAAAGTGCAAGGAAAAGGATAGATCTGGTCACAGGTGACTCAGAAACGGAGAGTCTGGTATGACCTCCGCTCTGATACCACTTGTTGGTCCCGAAATATCAGAGTCGTCGTGTTGATAACTTAACACGAAATGCAGCGGAATAGATTAAAGTCTCTTGCACTTATCTTTGTTAACAAAATGTTTTCTTAGGTCAAGTTGTTGCTTAAGTAAGTTTACAGATATACACTAGCAACTCCGTTGCTAAGTTTTAAATCAATCTTTGAACTGTAAACCAATAAAACAGTAAATGCATACAAGATTTATAGTGGTTCGATCAAATAGATCTACGTCCACTCCTTAGCCGAAACGCTAAGAATTTTCACTAGAAAAGTATACAGATTACAAGGAATCGCTTTTCCAGTTAAGTAGGCAGTGAGCTTTCGGCCTGGCTACTTGACAGCTATCCTCCGTGAGTCTGAACTTCTCTGAACACAGCTCCGGCCAAGTCAAGGGCACACCTTCGTAAAACTTGTCCTTCGCTAATGAGGCTTTTATAGTTTGCCCCTGAACTTAACAAGTATGCGGCTGACGCCCGTGAGAGTCACAATCTTTTTAGGAGTGACTGTTGAATTCTTTTCTGAAAGAAATGAATCCCAATGATTGAAATATCCTTGAATGCAATCAAGAATATCTTCAATGGAGTGTCAGTACTTCAATGACCAACACTTATGGTTGTTGAGAGCTTTTAAATAAGCTTTTGTACAGCTCTCAACTAGCTACTTTCAAAGTTCACTTTATCAAAGGAATCTTTAGCTTGAGCGTTCGTGAATGAGTAAAGTGAGAAGAACACTTGTAGATCGTAAAAGCAGTAGTCTATCCAGTTCTTGAATCTGCCTTTTATAGTTGGAGATTCAAAACTTAAATCTCCATACCCGTTAGACACAACGGCTTCTTTCTCCAAGAATGGATTAACTTGATAGAACACTTTTGGAGTAGAGACGTACTTCCCACACTACTTAGGGAAAGTCTCGTTCCTTGTGTGTCCTTTTTGTCAGAGTCGCAGTCCGGCTTCAAATTTGCTAAAGGTATATTCCTTGAGATCCTTTGACTTTGATACTTCATTGATTGCTGAAAGGTCCGAATGCTAATTCCTTAGCATTCTAGTAATCTTTTCAGTCAAATGCTGGCGATTCTAGTTCGCTTGTTTCTCTAGCAGCTTGTGAGTTGGATGCTGACTCCATCTGCTCGTTGTCTGCTAGGGATTCTTCATAGCATACTAGTCTATTACAACTCAATGTATAACTTATACAGGACTTTACAAGTTGTGTTAGACACTCTAGATTTCAGCAAATGATCGACCAACTAGATAAGGTTTGATTCAACAAAACCTTTTACAAATAAGTCCTAAGGAAGATTTTATGGATAATTCCCAACAATGGGCGAAAGCCCAGTGTGTCAAAGATAAGAGTGTGGGGTTGTCCGTTATATGTTTTGTCGAAGGAACCTGATAAGTTAGAAGGCAGGTCCAAGCTAATGCTATTTGTGGGATACCCCAGACAAACGAAGGGTGGTTATTTCTACTGTCCTGAGGATCAGAAGATCGTTGTTAGCACCATCGCAATATTCTTAGAGGACGAGTTTCTGAAAAACCACAAATCCAAAAGTTATATCATTCTCCAAGAAATTGGAGACGATGATGCTCTTTCATTGGGAAAACTCCGTGGCAGATTGAGTGTACCTCTCGAAGGTATGGAACCTATCGCACGGTCGCCAGTGCAAGGATTTGATCCACAAGTAACTGCATCAACTGCTGATGCAGTACCAGTGCTCCGTCGTAGTGGGAGGGTACCTCATCAACCCGAGCGGTATATGTTTGTGGGAGAGTCTTCGGGCTTGATCCCGGAAGACGGACTAGATGATACCGACCCATGGACATACGACGAAGCAGTAAATGACAAAGATGCTGAAAAATGGCATAAAGCCATGGATTCAGAAATTGAATCAATTACCTCTATGGATGTATACCAGAAGTCTGCGCTACCAGATGGCTTTCGTGCCATAGGTTGCAAATGGGTATACAAACGTAAGAAAGGTTCGAAAGGAGAGATAACGGCCTTTAAAGCCAGGTTGGTGGCGAAGGGTTATAGTCAAAAGGAGGGCATTGACTATGACGAGACCTTCTCACCGGTAGCCATGCTCAAATTCATTCGAATTCTTCTATCCATAGCAGCACATATGGACCTAGAAATCTGGCAGATGGATGTCAAAACTACGTTTTTAAACGGGTACCTTGAGGAAGGTCGTGACATCTATATGCAGCAGCCAGAGGGTTATGTGCAGGATGGTGAAGAGCATCTTGTCTGGAAGCTGAAGAAGTCCTTGTATGGACTTAAACAAGCTTCACGGTCATGGAACAAACGTTTCGATGATGTGATTAAATCCAATAGATTTTCACAGTGCGAAACTGAAAGTTGTGTGTACCGATTATACGTCAGCGGAAGCGTGGTATTCCTTGCACTTTATGTAGATGACATTCTTCTATTCCGCAACGATGTGAAGGTGTTGTCAGACATAGAGAGATGGTTATCCGAACAGTTTCAAATGAAGGACCTAGGAGACGCTGGATACATCATTGGGATTAAAGTCTTGCGTGATCGCAAGAAGAGGATGTTATGCTTGTCTCCGGCCGCTTATATTGATACTGTAATTGCTCGTTTTAGCATGCAAAATGCCAAGAAAGGGTTGCTACCTTTCAGACATGGTGTTCCTCTGTCTAAGGCACAATGCCCTGCAACAGAAGAGGAGAAGGATGAGATGGCTAAAGTACCATATGCTTCGGCAGTGGGAAGTCTCATGTATGCGATGCTATGTACGAGGCCAAAAATATGTTATACTGTGGGCATGGTGGCCAGATATCAGTCTAACCCTGGACAGGCGCACTGGACTGCTGTCAAACATATTCTCAAGTATCTGAAAAGAACTCGAGACTATTGTCTTGTCTATCAGTGTGAGAATTTGTGCCCTGTGGGTTATACGGATTCGAATTTCCAGGCGGATCAGAATGAGAAGAGATTGACCTCGGGCTATGTGTTCACCTTGGGAGGTGGAGCTGTATCGTGGAGGAGTGCGAAACAGAAATGTATCGCAGACTCCACCATGGAAGCTGAGTATGTGGCAGCTTCAGAAGCTTCTAAAGAAGCAGTATGGCTCCGGAACTACCTCCAAGAGTTAGATATTGTTCTGAGTTTGCCCAAGACCATCACGATATATTGTGATAATGTTGGTGCAGTAGCAAACTCTAAGGAACCAAGAACTCACAAGGCATCAAAGCACATAGAGAGAAAGTACAACATCATATGAGAAATCGTAGCGAGGGGCGATGTGCTAATAGAGAAGATTAACACGAAAGATAATCTAGTGGATCCATTTACAAAGGGCTTACCACAGAAGGCATACGAGGGTCACGTTCGTAGCCTAGGACTGAGGTAGATGCCGGCCACCTGGTGACCAAATGTAATAGCTAGATTAGAATAGACACATGTTATACTCTGGAAAGTAATGGTATAATGCTTTGAGTATAAGTGGGAGATTGTTGGAATTGTATACATAAAAGCATTATGGTTGGTATATTAGGAAACGTTATGTTTGATATACTGGTAATCATTAATGACTTGCAATAAACAACTCTGTATGAATTAACAATCATACGATGCGAACAAACACATCCAGTTATCTCGTCGATAGGGAGATCATACGGTGTGTAAGAGATCACAGAAGATCGTATAGATCGTTCGACCTAGCGAGATATAAACAGTTATCACAGCTGAGACAGTTTCTGGTTTGGCTGTCGGTTTAGGCTGCAGCACACAAGTCCATAAGTGGTTTATCTTGACTGCTTTGTGTGACCGGTACATCTCAATGTATTGATAGGATCAACAGTGAGATGAACCATTCTACTTGACATATGAATGAGTAAAGATCTCGGTAACTTGGTCGGATCTAAAGTCTATTGAAAGCTGAGGGGCACACATGGGTTGACTGTCACTTTGACTTGCTATGGTGGAGAGTCTTACATGTACTCGTATATCTGCATCTTGGGTGATGGCAGCTTGTGTGGGGTTTCCTCAGGCTGGATTTAGATAACCATATCCATATCAGGATGGTGACATTCCCTGGGAAGCTCACGAGGTTCGTTATGCTAAGTCCTGCAGGCTGAATCATTGATTCAAGCATAAGTGATAAGGGTTGAGTGGTACTACTCAGGAATAATAAGAAATTAATTAATTACAGCTAATTGTCATACGCTGAATTAATTAATGAATATCTGAAACCTTAAATATGGGGATTAACCAAGTCAATGCAACCCATTCCTAATAACGTGATAATAAAGGGGTAGGTCAGCATTAATTCTCTGGTGGCATGAATTAATGTTTATTAATTAATTATGTTCTGGGTTGAACATGGAATTAAATAATAGGAGGCCCACTTTATTATTTGCATTTGATCCCTGGTCTGGCCCAACACTGCTCAGAGCCCATTAGGGTTTATTAAACCCTAATAGCCCATTCTCAGATCTATATAAATAGATGAATCTCTCATTTTCCCACATAAGTTTTGAAGTTTCAAATCAGAAACGCTAGAGAGATTGTGAGAGAGTGGGCGGCTGTAGATCCGGTAGCGTATCCTCACCAGATTTCCGGATCGAGCAAGGGAACAGATCAGAAGATCAGATCTGTAGGAACACCATCGTTTTGATCGATTCCAGATCTAGATCTGCACCATCTTCATTGCCATCATCGATCTAGATCTGTAGATCAGTCCTTGGAGTCTCAGGTATTCCTTTGAATCTACGAATTAAATTAAATAGGAGCATGCATAGGGCATTCACTGTTTGTCATGACATTTATTTTGATATCCATAAATCGAATCCGGAGTTTTAATAAATGGCGATTCATGTCGCCTATTGTAGACTCAGTTCCTACAATCCTCACAATACGCGCACAAGCGTTATCGGAGGGAAGCGCGAAACATGGACTCGATAAGACCCGCGTGGTTATCAATAGAAGAAATAACTTTCGGGCCATCAGATTCAGAAGGGGTCCGACACCCACATGATGATGCATTAGTGATAGAGTTATTGATAGCCAATTGCAGGGTAAGAAGAATCTTGGTGGATAGCGGAGCTTCCTCAAACTTAATATTCATGAAAGCCTTCATAAGAATGGGAATCTCAGAAAAAAAAAAAATATGATGCCAAGTTCGAGTCAATTAGTGGGGTTCAATGGTGAATCGTTAGTGCCATTAGGGGAGCTTTATTTGCCAGTATATTCGTAAGGAGTCAACTTATCTGTGTGATTTCAGTGGTAGACGTAGAATCATGTTATAATGCTATTATGGGTCGACCATGGATGCATGAGTTGCAAGCAGTCCCATCCTCCTTCCACCAAGTGATCAAGTTTCCAACTTCATGGAGAATCCGGTCCATAAAGAGAGAACAACACACAACCAGAGATTGCTATGCAGTGACCCTTCGAACGATTGGGGTTGTAGAAAGTCAGAATGAAATAAAAAAGGTAAGCTCGAGGAGGAGGATGACATGAAAATAACCTTTATGGGCGGTGATTCGACAACATATTTCAAAAAAGAGTTAACAACCTTATTGCAAGCTAAGCCGAATGCCTTCGCTTTTGACCACTCGGAGATGCCAGGTATCAATTTGTCGATGATTTTGCATCGACTAAAGGTCAATCCTTCCTTCAAGCCGGTCCATCAGAAACGAAGACGATTCGCTCCTGAAAAAAGAGAGGCAATCGCTGAAGAAGTAAAAAATTTGCTGAGAGTGAACTTCATTAGAGAAGTAAAATACCCAGAGTGGCTGGCGAATGTAGTAGTCGTGAAGAAAAAGAATGGGAAAAACAGGGTTTGTGTAGATTATACAGACTTCAACTAGGCCTGCCCAAAGGACCCGTTTCCCCTTCCACACATCGACAGATTGGTAGACTCGACTGTAGGGAACGGGATAATGTTATTCATGGACTCTTTTTCAGGTTATAACCAAATTCGAATGTTTCTTCCGGATGAAGAAAGGACTGCTTTTATAACAGATCAGGGAATTTATTGTTATTGGGTAATGCCATTCGAATTGAAAAATATAGGGTCGACTTATCAGCGTCTGATGAACAAGATGTTCGTGCCTTTGATTGGGAAGTTGATGGAGGTTTATATTGATGATATGATCGTCAAGTCGTCTGATGAACATAAGTACTTGAAACATTTATCAGAGGCATTTGACATATTGGCAAAGTTCAACATGAAGTTGAATCCAGCAAAATGTCAATTCGGTGTTTTATCTGGAAAATTCTTGGGATATGTGGTAAGCAGACAAGGGATTGAAGACGATCCGAACCAAATAAGAGCCATCCAGGACTTGAAAGCGCCTGGTTCGATCAAAGAATTGCAAAGGATGATTGGGAAACTAGTGGCTCTAAGCAGATTTATCTTGAGATATTCAGATTGAACCACTATGTTTTTTGAGTTGTTGAAAAAAGCGAAGTGGTACGAATGGACTGATGAATGTGAAAAAGCTTTCACAATGATTATGGAGTACTTGTCGACTGCGCCTGTAATAGTCAAGTCGAAAGAGGGGGACACACTATATCTTTACTTGGCAGTATCAGAGAGACCTGTGGGTGCAGTGCTAGTCAGAGAGGAAAACAAATCACAGCAACCAGTGTATTATACGAGTCGAGCACTACTTAATGCAGAAACACGATACTCGGTGCTTGAAAAATTGGTGCTAGCGCTAGTAATGGCATCCAGGAAGTTAAAACATTACTTCGAATCCCACGAGGTAATTCTTGTAACTAACTTTCCAATAAAAAGTATACTAGCAAAACCAGATTTATCAGGGAGGATGATGAAGTGGGTAGTAGAACTAGGGGGCTATAGGTTGCGATTCGAGCCTCGCAATGCCATAAAATCTCAAATTTTGGCAGACTTCATTGTCGAGTACACTTCAGAAATGCATATGCAAGCAGAAATCGAATCACGAGAAGTGGAATCCACAATAGAATTCTGGAACCTACATGTAGATGGATCCAGTAATTCTAGGGGGCTGGAGCTGGGATCCACCTCGAATCTCCACAAGGAATTATATACCAAAGAGCCATCATATTCGAATTTTGTGCTACGAATAATGAAGCAGAATACGAGGCATTGATAGCTGGGATGCAACTGGTAGTTGAATTAAAAGTGAAAAAACTTCAAGTCGAGACAGACTCTCAGTTGATAGCCAATCAATTTTCAGGGGATTTCCAAGCCAAGGATTGTAGAATGTCGGCTTATTGTAAGGTGGTGAAAGGACTGGAATCGAAGTTCGAGCTTCTCCAAATTAGTCATATTTCGAGGGAGCAAAATGTGGGAGCCGACGCCTTAGCAAATCTAGTCGCGCCAATGGATACCAACTCTTCTCAACTAATTCCCTTGACAACGGCTCTGTGGCCGACAACGCGAGATCAAAGTCAAGAAGATCAAGTTGAAGTGTTTCTGATAGTGGACTCAAATTCCTGGATGAGTCCAATAATATCTTACCTCAAGGGTGAGATAATCGAGCAAGGGCCAGAGGCAATGAGAATAGCACGGAGAGCCGCAAGATTTATTTTAGTAGATGAGGACTTGTATAAGAAATCATTCGAAGGGCCTTAGCTAATAAGCATAGAGGGAAAAGATGTATCTTCCATACTCCTCAAAGTGCATTCTGGAAGTTGTGGAAACCATTCTGGTCCGAGAAGTTTATCTCATAGGATCATAACTTCCGGATTCTATTGGCCGACTCTAAAAAAGGATTCAAAAGATTTCGTGAAGAGATGCGAGGAGTGCCAAAGATTTGCGAACTTAAGTCATAAAATATTCGAGTTGTTACACTCTAATCTCCCGATTTGGCCATTCCACAGGTGGGGAATCAATATAATCGGGAAAATGCCAAAAGCAAAAGGAGGCAAAGAGTATGCAGTAATAGCAACGGACTCATTCACCAAATGGGTAGAGGCAGAGCTATTGTCAAAGATCCGTGACTCAGATATGATCAATTTTGTCTGGAAGAATATCGTTTGTCGGTTCGGGTTGCCAAAAGAAATAATAACTCACAATGGGAAACAATTCACTAGCAATAGGTTCAAGGAATATTGCGAAAATCTTGGAATCAAACTGATGTTTTCGACTCCGAGATATCCCGAGGCAAATGGTTTGGCAGAGTCGATGAATAAAACGATACTGAACACAATGAAGAGGAGATTGTGGGCTTCAAAATCAGCATGGGCTGAAGAGTTACGAGCAGTCTTATGGTCATATCGAACCACTCACAGGACTAGTACTGGTGAAACACCATTTTCTCTTTCTTATGGATCCGATGCGATGGCGCCGGTTGAAGTATTTCGATTTGGACCTCGAGTTAAATTCTTTGATGAAATAGCAAACCAGGAAAAGCAACTCGAGTCGCTGGACTTGTTGGAAGAAAGAAGGATAGAAGCTCTGGATAAAATTAAGAAGAGGCAAAAGATAGTGGATCGTTGCTATAATAAGTCAGTACGTCTGAGAACGTTAAAAGTTGGAGATTGGGTTCTGAGGCAAGTATTCCAGAATACGAAAGAACTGAATGCTGGGAAGCTGGGACCAAACTGGAAGGACCTTATGTCGTTTCAAAAGTCATAAATAATGGGGCGTACCGCATTGAAACTCCAGATGGGAAAACTGTTCCAAATGCTTGGAACATCAAGTATTGGCAAATGTTTTATTTTTAATGTAATTTTGCATTGATTGAATAAAATAAAGGGACGTTGAGTTCGAGTCAAAAGTTGTAGTTTGCATATCATGTCTATAGTCAGCAACTTTATGCAATTCAAAAGCGATGTGAATTCAAACAAAACAAGCACAAGTTCAAACTAAACAATCAAAAGATAGAAACAATTCAAAACGAAATCCCAAGTCTCCCAAACTTGAAACAAAGTCCTAAGAAGGCGGAGTGCGAGACGGGCTCTTGTTTTAACCCTCTGCATCAGTTTCCTTCAAATCTTCACGTTTCGTAGATGTAGACTCCTCTTCTTGATCGGAGCCGTCGGACTCGCTCCCAGAAGCTTCGAATTCACCTCCAGTAAATTCAGACCCAATGAAGCTCAAATCAAGATCGGGATACTTGGCAAGGATCGCCGATCGGACGCTTGACATTGCAACATTAGCAAGATCATCAAACATCGGGTGCTCGAGAGGGGTCTTCATCAATTGATAGAGATCGAGGCCCTCGGCTTCAGTCTTTGCCTTGTTCAACGCATTGCGAGCTTCCTCTGCCTCAGATCGAACCACCTCCAACTACTGATATTTGCTAGCAAGCTGAGCAGCCTGGGAATCCCTAAATTCTTTCTCGTATTGCAAATCTGAAAGTGCTGCAAGCCTTTCGGATTCCGGTCGCTTAAGTAAAACTTTCATCGATTCAAGTTCAGAGGTAGCAAAAGATAGTGCCTCGACCGCATCATCTCTTTCCCTCTCCACTGCACTCATCGATATGGCGATAGCAACCTTGTCTCTTTTCTCCTCGGCAACCGCTTTCACTGCGCTATTAAAAACTGAATGAAGCGACTCGAGGTTCTGAAAAAATAATGGAACATGTTACTCATAAGTCGAATCAATATTTTTTTAAAAAAAAGGAGAAAAAATGATCGAACTAACCTTCAAGGTGTTGAAAGAGTAATCCATTGTTGGTCCCGGTTTTTCAGAGTATAAAACGTTTGCAGCGGAAATA
>JAPKLW010005681.1:0-19940 GCA_026898455.1 Plectranthus barbatus | reverse complement strand
TTAATAATATATTAATAAAGACCGAGTTCCTTTTAACTTTTTTTTTTCTTTTTTCAAAATGTTTTGAAGTATTAATTTGTAGCCACTAAATAGTTATTGATGAGTTCCTTTATAAGTTTTTGAGTTGTTTTTTTATTTAAATACTGCATTTTTTTAATTCTAAGAAAATAATAATAAAATTATGGGGTTGTGAGGGTTTGGGAAATTCTGTCCTCATTTATTACTCCCTCCATCCTGTCATATTAGGAACGGAGAGAAATGCACACAAATCAATAATTATTAGTAAGATATAATTAATATTTTATTAGTTAGTGTGAAAAATTATTTTTTTAGGAAATGATACTATTAAATAGGACTGGTCGAAAAGGAATATGAGATTAATATAATAGAACAGAGGGAGTACATTACAGTTACACTAGGGATGATGTATTTAGGGTTTGAAGAGAGAGCGAGAGAGGACAAGGAAAATTAATAATATTGTGGATAGGGTGATCAGAGATGGCACAACAAATTGTATGTATTTTAAATTTTGGACCCAGTTATGATCGTGCAAATTTAATGCAAAGAATTTATGTAGTAGTTGCTGCATCTCCAATGAGATTTTATTTTCATAATTAATGAGATGGAAAATGTGTCGATATGGTTGGACATCAATCCAATGTACCAGGTGCTATCAATTATGGTTGTGATTTTAAATTTCTACTAATATTTTGGTATTATTTATTAATGCATTTTCACAAATATATATAAATCCACTCAAGTGATAAAATTAAGTTTGTGCTTAATAAGAATGAATCTCAGTCATTGAATTGATAGCATCAATGATTGAGGTTAAAGCATGAAGATTAAAAAATTAAACATAATTTTCGTTCGTGCTTAATTGCTTAATAAATCGGCTTAATTCGATTAAACATAATTTATAAAGAAAAAAAGCATAAAATTTGGAAAAATGTTTTAATCTGAACCAGTGATTTTTTTAGATGAATGATGTAGATTCATTCCTATTTAGCACAAACTAATTTTAGTATGTGATTCACTCTTTTTTTTTTAATTTGATTGATTTTTTTTCTTAATTAGTGCTTTGCTTGCCAACAAATTAATGAATCATCCTTTTTATTGGTTTAATTTGTCCATTCATTTCAATTAAGCACAGTTGTGAATTGAAGCGATTGCAGACACAAATAACAAACAGAAATATAAAACATCACAAAGAATTCTAGTAATTCGAGCGTAAGTTCTACGTCTACTCTTCAAGCCTCACGGTGATGATTTTATTATGGTGGTGATAATATAAAGTATGTAACAATAATGGACTAATACTATGGTGGGGAGCAGAGGTATTTATAAGGAGATATTCTTAGATACATAAGAAATATAAAATGTAGATAAGGTAAGATATATCTAAAGCCAAATCTATCTCTAATAGATTTACGCTTATCCAAATCTAATACCGATAAGGATAATATCTTGTCTAACAAGGAAACAAGATATACACCATATCTTTTTCATATCTATCCAACTCGATCAGCTCCTCGAGTTCCTCGACCTACGCGGGCTCGGCCCACTTTACCGAACTACTTTCCTCGACCCACTTGAACTACTTTCTCGAGTTATATTGAGACTACTCCAACAATTCTCCACCTTAGGCTCAATATCACCTCGGCTTGACACCTCCTCTTCAGTTCGACTTCAATCAGTTTCAAACAGTACTTAAACTTAGCACTTGGAACTGACTTCGTAATCATATCCGCAGGATTATCGAGGCTATTGACCTTGTGCAGCTCGACCTCTCCGGCTGCAACCACATCTCTCATAAAGATGTGCTTAGGTCTCTCATTATGAACATCATTCTTTGCCAGTTGCAAAGCACCTTGATTATCACAGGAAACCTTCATCTTTCCTTGATCAATCCCCAGTTCATTCATAAACCCGAGCAACCACGGACCTTTCTTAATCACTTCGATCAAGGCAATGTACTCTGCCTCCGTCGAAGATAAGGCAACTACCCTCTGCAGTCTTGTTTTCCAACTAATCGCAGTTCCATACGATGTGAACTCAAAATCCGTCAATAACTTCCTCGTATCCATACATCCTGCGTAATTCGGGTCTATAAATCTTTTGATTGGGAGCCCCGAGCTCGTATCATCATCCTCGAAGACTAGACCCTTTCCAACTGTCCCTCGAACATACATGAGGACACACTTCAGAGCTACCCAATGCTCTTTCCTAGGTTCGGCCATGAACTTACTAACCATGCAAAAGCTAGATTCGGTCTTGTACAGACCATAGCATACATCAACGAACCAACAATGCTCGCATAAAGAACACCTCTCATAAGCTCCCGTTCCTCCTCGTTGAGTTTTCCAGCAGCTCTTAACTTGAAACGAGCTGCTAACAGAGTGATCACAGGCTTTACATCCTTCATTCAATGCCTCTCAATAACTTTCATCAAGTATCTCTCTTGAGATAACGTGAGTCTTCTTTGAGCCCTATCTTGAACTATTTCCATACCCTGGATCCTTCGAGCACAACTGAGATCCTTCATCTCGAACTCCTGACTCAGAGCTTCCTTCAATTCAGCTATCCCTTGTTTATCTCGACTTGCTATCAACATATCATCTACATACAGCAGTAGATAAATTCGAGTCTTCATATTGTCACGTTGAAAGTAAACACATGGATTGTGTTTGCATCGAACAAAGTCCTGTTGAGTCATAAACTTGTCGAACCACCTATTCCATTGCTTCGGAGATTGCTTCAATCCATACAATGACTTCTTCAAAAGACGCACCTTCTCCCCTCTACTGGCTTCCTCGAAGCCCTTGGGCTGAATCATAAGAATCCTTTCCTCTAGCTCTCCATACAAAAATGCGGTCTTCACATCCAGTTGCTCAAACTCCATGTCGTACCAAACAACTAACGATAAGATTAGTCTGATCGACTTTGTTTCACCACTGGCGCAAACACCTCGCCATATTCCACACCTTCCTATTGCGTGAAGTCTCGAGCAACTAGTCTAGCCTTGAATCTAACCCCAAAAATCTCCTTCTTCTTGAAGATCCACTTACAACTAACTATCGATTGCTTCTCCCTCAGCTTATCCACCAACTCCCAGGTGTTATTTTTCTTCAAGGAGTCCATCTCCTCCTTCATGGCATTGAGTCATTTGAGCCTCTCCTTACAACTTATGGCCTCGGTATAGCTCTTCGGCTCAGTATCATCCAACTCTACCTCTTCCACCGTAACGAAAGCATATGCTACCACATCAGCATATCTGAAACGAGTGGGAGGTCTTATTTGCCTTCGTTCCCTATCTCTCGTAACATTATAATCTTGAAGCGCACCTGACCCTCGAACCACCTCGATCTCCCCATCCATCTGAGATGCACTCTTCGACCCACTGGTTGGCTCCACCTCAATCTCAACACTTGATCTATTTCCTTCGACCTTGTCAGACTGTTCGTTAGAAGCACCACCTTGTTTCTCAAGAAAATTTGCTCGTTCCTTAGCCCCCTTATCCAGATCTCCTACCAGCTACTCCTTGAACGTCACGTTCCTACTAATGATGCGCTTCTTATATCCGGCTCGAGACAACGTACCCTTTCACTCGTTCGGGGTACCCAATGAATATGCATTTCAATGCCCTCCTCCCAAGCTTATCTCCTTTCATGTTTGCATAAATCATGCAACCAAAAGATCGAAGGTTGCTAAAATCCGGAGGATGGCCAGACTATATTTCTTCTAGTGTCTTGAAACCTAGTGCAGTCGAGGGGCACCAGTTGATCAAATAAGCTGCAGTAGTCACTGCTTCAACCTGGAACGACTTGGGTAACTTCGCACTGAAAAACATGCACCTCGTTCTTTTCAGCAACGTCCGATTGTACCTCTCCGCCAATCCATTCTGCTGAGGTATTCCTGCCACTGTTTTGTGCCTTGCAATACCTTGCTTTGAACAGTACCTTTCCTTCGAGCAATACTCAAGGCTATTGTCAGTTCGTAGCCTCTTCACCTTTCTTCCAATCTGATTTTCGATCAACACTTTCCACTTCTTGAAGGTCTCTAAAGCATCACTCTTGCTTTTCAAGATGTAGACCAACACCTTCCTTGAGTGATCATCAATGAGGCTCATGAAGTACGTCGCTTCTCCATTCGAACTGACCCTTGAAGGTCCCCATAGATCTGAGTGGATATAGTCCAGAGTTCCTCGAGCTCTCTGTCGACCTACTCCGAACTTTACCCGGTGAGATTTCCCATAGATGCAATTCTCACAGAAATCCAACTCTTTGATATTATCCCGATCAACAGATCTTGCTTCGATAACTTCTACAGCCCCCTCTCACTAACGTGACCGAGTCGCCTGTGCCACAGTACTGACTTGTCAATCGTTACAATTGAAGCCACTCCGATCACTGTGCTCCCCATCAGAGTGTAAATTCCATTCCTTCGAGCTCCCTTCATCAAGACCAGGGATCCTTTGCAAACCTTCAAAATCCCAGCTTCCATCTTGATCGTGTAACTCAGTTCGTCGAACATCCCCAAAGAGATCAAATTTTTCTTAAGCTCCAGAGCATACCTAACTCCTCGAAGTACTATTTTTGTATTATCGTGCATCTTAATCCTCACCGATCTCATTCCAACCACCTTGCATGGTTTATTGTTATCCAGGAGAACACTCGAGTTCTCATATTCCTAGAACCCTTCGAGCTATAAATTATTTGTTGTCATGTGGAATATACAACCTGAATACAATATTCATTCCCTCTCCGAGTGCTCATTCGAAATCATCAATGCCTCTGCAGAGTCATATTCCTGCTCAGCAATAGCTATATCCGCCTGCCGCTTCTGCTCCTGCTTCGTCTACCTCTCCGGACAATCTCTTTTAATATGTCCATCCTTTTGGCAGAGAAAGCACTTGACCTTCGACTTTGCCTTTGGCTTTAGCCTCTACCTCGTCTCCGGTCTTTCTCAAGCCACTCGAGCCACCAGGCCTTCTCCATGAGAGTTCTCTCGCTCTTTGTTCTTCTCATTCAACTCCTTCAAACTTAGAGCAGACTGAACCTCATCCATGGTCAATGAGTCTCTTACATACATTAAGGCTTCCATGAAATTTTAATAACTCTTTGGTAGCGCACTCAATAGCATCAACGCCTGGACCTCGTCGCCTATCGCTACATCGATATTTGCCAGATCGAGGCTCAACTTATTAAACTCGTTGAGCTGCTCGTTGATTAGTCTTCCCTCTTGTATCTTAAACGAGTACAATGATTGTTTAGGATAGAGCCGATTCGCCAGAGACTTCTTCATATATAAGGATTCAAGTTTGGTCCATACTTCCGCTGCTGTCTTCTCCTTCGACACCTTTCTCAGCACCGTGTCTCCGAGACTTAGAATCAGCGCACTATGTGCCTTTGCCAGTGTATCTCTCTTCTGTTGCTCTATCATCGTGTCGGGTAACCCAGCCTCTGATGGATTTATATACTGAAAGCATTATGATTGGTATATTATGTACAAGGTCGATTGGTTAATATACTGGGAATCATAAATATTGTATGTTCATCTCCTGTCTGAATTAACAAACATGTGTCACAAACGCAATTATCTTCTTATCTCGTCGATAGGGAGATCATACGGTGTGTAGAAGATCACGGAAGATCGTATGGATCGTTTGACCTAGCGAGATATAAATAGTTATCATAGCTGAGACAGTTCCAGGATAAACTGTCGGTATAGGCTGCAGCATACGCAGTAATAAGCATCTTATCTTGGATGGCTTGGTATGCTGGTGTGGGGCACACATTGATAAAGACCTAAGTCGAGATCGATTCTTTTATCTGACATTAAAAGAATCTAGATCTTTATGGCTTGACGAGATCCTAAGCCTAATTGAAGGTACAGAAGTATATGCAGATTGTGTATTACTTTGAGTTGCAGTGAAAGGCTCTAGTTGAGCTTGTATATCTATATCTTGGGTAATAGCAGTTTGTGTATGACTGTCTGGTACTGGAACTAGGTAACCACATCCAGTATAGGATGGTGACATTCCCTGAACAGCTCAAAAGGTTCGTTATGCTAAGTCCTGCAGGCTGATTAAGTTCAAGCATAAGTGAAAAGGTTTGAGTGGATTGATTCAGGAATATAAGATGTTAATTAATTAAATAGCTTGTCAGAGCTTAAATTAATTAACGAATGTCTGTAACCTTAAATGTGGGGATATACCGAGCCCATGCAACCCGTACCTCAAAACGTGGTAGCAAATAGGTAGGACAGTATTGATTCTCTGGTGGAACGAATCAATATTAATTAATTAATTATATTCTGGGTTGAATATGGAATTAATTAATTGATAGGCCTTATTTTCTATTTGCATTTTGGTCCCTGGTCTGGCCCATGAAACTCAAGCCCAATAGGAGTCCAGTATTTTCCTATAAATAGGCCTCAGTTCCTCATATCTCAACACACCACAAGATCATAAGTTGCACACAGCAAACCAGGATTTGGGAGTTGTGGTGATCGACTAAGATCTGAGAACGAGGAGGAAATTCTGCTTCTCAACCGGGCAAGGGATCTGATAGAGAATCTTCACCAGATTTTCAGATCGAGTCGGGATACAGATCAGAAGATCAAATCAGGAGGATTTTTCTTCTTCTCTCTCTCCTCTGTTTTCGAAAATATAATTATTATTTTCATAGATTTATTTCCTCAATCTGTTAGGAAATTAAATCTTTGTGCGTGGGAAAGATCAAAGGGAATCTCCGCGCACGCGTTCTTCAGAATTCATCAATCCAGGTATTCCGCATAAACCTTCTTATGCATAATAATATAGGAGCATGCTAGGATTGTTCATAGGCATGGCAATTTATTTTTGATATTCCAATTAACGATCCTTGGCAAACGGACTTCGTGATTCAGTTCACGAATCCCTTCAGCCTCTCCCTTCAAGGCACTGTCCAAGCCTTGTTGCACAAACAATGCTTGCATCTTCAACTTCCACAAACTGAAATCATTCGATCCCTTGAAGCGCTCCACCTCAAACTTGGCTGAACCCATCGCAATCCTTCCTCCTCCACGTTCACCGCACCAATTTGTTGTGAATTGAAGCGATTGCAGACACAAATAACAAACATAAATATAAAAAACGTCACAAAAATTATAGTGGTTCGAGCGTAAGCTCTACGTCCACTCTTCAAGCCCCTCGGTGATGATTTTATTATGGTGAAGAGAATACAAAGTATGTTACAATAATGGACTAATACAATTGGTGGGGAGCAGGGGTATATATAGGGAGATACTCCTAGATACATAAAAGAATATAAAACCTAGATATGGTAAGATATATCTAAAGCTAAATCTATCTATTCCTATCCAAATCTAATACTGATAAGGATAGATCTTGTCCAACAAGGAAACAGGATATACACCATATTTTTTCCATATCTATCCAACTCGATCAGCTTCTTGAGTTCCTTGACCTACACGGGCTCGGCCCACTTTACCGAACTAGTCTACTCGACCCACTCAAACTACTTCCTCGAATTATATTGAGACTAATCCAACAAGCACAATGTTGCATAACAAAAATAATTTGTATGTACCAGTGTTTATAAAATCTTCAATGTCCTCAATATCATGTTTTGGATTGAAAACTTATTTTTCGCATCTTAAATTAATAATCACATTGATTATCCTAAAATATGTTGTATTTATTTTTATTCTCAATTTTGTCGTGAATTATAAATGTTAATCTTAAAGTTGTGGTGTTCGTGGTTCGGTTTGGCTGTTTTTGAAGTAAAGTTTTGGTCAAACTAATAGGTATAATTTGAGATTTTTTCAAATTAAATTGACCAAATAAACCGGTCAAACCATATAAGAAACGGTTTGGTCGGTCAGCTTGACGGTTTGGAATGAATTATGTTTAACTTTCAACAATCTACTATAGTATATCGAGAGTGGAGATTTTATTTGATTTATAGAAAACTAGAGCTTAAATGTGATTTTATAAATTAGTTGGTTTTGATTATTTATTATTGCTTATTATAATACTTAAAATTTCAAATGTAAAATCGAAAGGAACATGTAAAATAATAATAATAATAATAATAATAATGTTAATAATTAATTTCACTTAAAAAATCATAATAAAATTATAATCTTCAATATTAATATTAAATATTTATTACTTATTTTTTATAAAAAATTAAAATTAAAACTATACTATGTTCGCCGAGATATTTGAACATGACTCAATTGTATGAAAAGATAGGAACTTACCAAGTAAAACACAACATATACTTATAAATTATAATATTATATATATATATATATATATATATATATAGCTGCATTCAACCGAACCATATGTAACGCCCCCAACTGACCTTCCGAATTTGGGGTCGCGTTACATTGATGTTTCAGGTTTTGTTAAGCATTTCCTCACTTAAAATAAATAAACAGAAGACTTAATTAACAGAAAAGATAATTTAATAACATAAAGAAGTACTTCGAGTCAGGTTTTAAAATAAAAGTATTCAGAATTTGGGAAGGAAAGAACAGAGTGCGGTGCAGCAGTATGTGTCGCGTGATGGTGACATGCATATGAAGATGCATGCCACAGGATATGTGGTCTTCAAATTCTTTCATTTGCTCGTTTACACTCCTGCTCACCCATCCTTGCCGCTCAACCTGCGTATTTTAGAAATAATACGAGGGGCTGAGTACTAATGTACCCAATGAGAAATATGCCCGAAAACTTATATTATATACGAGAAATGCTATGCAACTCATACAGATAGACATGGGGTTTTGTTGAAAAGAACCATGCTATCTAAATCATTTTATTTTGCACGTGCTATTTACATGTTATCATATTTGTTTCAGTTTTGTTACTGGAAGTTGGCCGACTTCCAAGTTACGATGATCAGTTAGGAATGCAATACACTCAACCTACTATTATCTAAGTGCACTAGTCTCGGCAATCCATTTTGAGACCCGATCGTTTAATATTCATAATCACCGGATCCAAACACATCAAAATTTCC
Organism: Plectranthus barbatus; assembly: GCA_026898455.1. NCBI lineage: Eukaryota > Viridiplantae > Streptophyta > Magnoliopsida > Lamiales > Lamiaceae > Plectranthus > Plectranthus barbatus. Next base: position 10,905 of record JAPKLW010005681.1, on the reverse strand, counting down.
ACCTTATATCTTCCAAATTCCCAGTCATATGGAGTCGCTACCCCATATTACTAATTAAGTTCTAGCGTAGTTATGGGAACCTGGTTCTAAACTCATTAGTTATTCTCTCTGTCGATGGGAATCGACAGAGGACAGATATAATAGCACAAAACATGCATAGCAGTCTCAGTTAAAACAAAACAATTTATAACACATTTTGAAATGAAAACATGCATTTTGCTTTAGATTTGAAATAGTTTCCCACCTCGTTCTTGACCTTATAGATGTTTCTTGCTAGAATGAGCTCGACTGTCCCTTGCTTTCAGATTCCTACAATCAATTAGGGTACTTGAGTCAGTACGATAGGTCTAGGACATAATAACTTAATCGTAAATAAACAAGACTCGAAAAGAATTGGGATTGAATAACAATCATAACATTTCAAGCCTCTGTGTCGACCGACAGGGATCTATGTTGGTCGACACACCCTTGGTCGACACATCCTTCTCGGTCGACAGACTCTCTGTCGACACAACCCATGTCGACTATCCCTGTCGATCGACATGCCTTCTGTCAATCGACAGGAGTGGCTCGATATTCCTCCTCTATCGATTGACACGCCTCCTGTCGATCGACAGGATCCATTCGATATCCCCCCATCGATCGACCTCCCTGTCGATTGACACACCCCCTGTCGATCGACAGGAGTCGTCTTCTCCACGGGTTCGCCGGAGCTGAACCTGCAACTCGTCGTAACTCTCAATTTCTCCAGCCGATTACACATGCAAACATATATACTGACTCCATAGACTACAAGGAACACGAATATATCCACGAAACACGAAAATACGAAGAAAAACGGGGACATGAAATGGCTCACCGGAGCTCCTCCACACACGGCGGCGCTGGCGATTTCTGACGTCCAAACTGGGGTTTCTTGACGTTCGAACACTCCCTACATGATGGAGAACACAAATCTAATGTCAAAACGCCGGAATTCGGCCGGAATTACGAGATTTAAATCAAAGAAATCTCAAATTAGAAACAAAACCCACCTCAACTTCAAACTCTGATATCTCACTCGTTCCTTGTCCTCTCGGAACCCACGAGTACTCAAATCGAAGCTTGAGACGAGAGCTTCACGATGGTGGTGGTGGTTTATCGAATGGTTGTCGGGGTTGGCCGGAAAATCCGCCGGAAGTAGACTGACGGGTTTGGGTGGAGGGAGAAGGGTTTTCACACTCTTTTTCTCTCTCTAAAATTATAATATAATGTAGAAATAATATAATATAAATCTTATATATATTTGTGTAAAAATACTTAATTCCAATATTATACATACACATATATATATTTATAAAATTATACAATAACTCCAACATAATACTTCCAATTCCTCACAAAATTCCAAATATTAATGCATAAACCTCCAAAATTTCATTCTCCAATACATAATATCTCCCTTAATTTCTTGGTAATTTCTCAAAATATAATTACCAAACTCAATAATATTTCTCGAAACAAAATTAATAATTCCAATTACCTCTCAATTGGAAATTCTTTCATTTATTAATTTCGAATAATTCGTACAAAGTCAAATTAATACACGGGGTATTACATCCCCTCACCCTTATAAAAATTTTCGTCCCGAAAATTACAAATCTTCAAAGAGTTCGGGATATCTCTCCTTCATCTTGTCCTCTAGCTCCCATGTCGCTTCCTCACGTCCATGGTGACTCCAAAGCACCTTCACGAGCGGAATGGACTTATTTCGAAGCTCTTGCATCTTTCGATCTAGTATAGCCTATGGTTGTTCTTCGTATCATAGGTCCGGGCTCAAATTATCTCTTCCTGGTGAATCACATGCCTCGGATCATAAACATATTTCCTCAGTTGAGACACGTGAAACACACTATGGATATTACCCATACTCGGGGGTAGTGCTAACCTGTGAGCTACTGGACCAATGCGCTCTAAAATCTCGTATGGTCCCACATAGCGCGGTCTCAGTTTGCCTTTTACCCTGAAGCGCACTATTCCCTTGGAGGGTGAAACCTTGAGGAAAACCTTATCCCCAACTTCAAAACATAACTCTGCCCTCCTAGAGTCGGCATAAGACTTCTGCCTGCTCTGCGCTTCTCTGATTCTCTCTCTAATCTGTCGGACTATCTCAATCATCTCATTGATGGCGTCCGGTCCAATAACCTTCCATTCTCCAACCTCATCCCAGTACAGAGGTGAACGACACTTTCTCCCATATAATGCTTCATACGGAGCCATTCCGATTGTTGCCTGATAACTATTATTATAGGCAAACTCGATCAAAGGCAAGATCGGCTCCCAACTACTTCCTCGGTCTAACACCACTATCCGCAGCATGTCCTCGAGAGTTTGAATGGTTCTCTCAGACTGACCATCCGATTGAGGGTGAAACGCCGTGCTAAAATTTAGGCTAGTCCTCAACTCTCGTTGCAAACTCATCCAAAAATGAGATGTAAACTTTGCATCTCTGTCAGATGTGATTGACTTCGGCACTCCGTGCAGTCTAACTATCTCTTGGACATATATCTGTGCTAGCTTATCTAATTCGTAGTTTACCTTAATCGGTAAAAAGTGTGCACTCTTCGTGAGACGGTCCACGACAACCCATCTCACCGTATTTCCTTTCTGTGACCTTGGTAACCCCGTTACGAAGTCCATGGTGATATGCTCCCACTTCCATTCAGGGATGTCACGGTTGCAACTTCCCATATGGTCGTTGATGTAACGCCTTGACTTGTTGACATACTAAGCATTTCTCTACATACAAGGCTACATTCTTCTTCATACCATCCCACCAGTACTTACTTTTTAAATCTTGGTACATCTTAGTACTTCCTAGGTGAGCGGTATACGGCGTATCGTGTGCCCCCTTAAGATCTCATTCCTTAACTCTTCACTGCTCGACACTAAAATTTGATCTCTGAATAGCAATGCACAGTCATCTGCTTCCCGATACTCTCCCACTGGTTTGACTTTCAATTTCTGACGCAACTTCTCAATCTCTGCGTCTTCCTTCTGTGCCCTAGTAATTCTCTCTCTCAAATCCGGCACTACTGTCAATGTTGCCAAATCACACCTCTTCCTCTCCAAAAGTGATATTACTTCTAGACTGAGCCTCTCAAACTCTCTGATCAAATTGCTCTCTCTTATAAGCATACAGCCTAACTGAGCTTCTCCTTTCCTGCTCAAGGCATCTGCTACTGAATTATCTTTGTCTGGGTGATAATTAATCGTCAAATCGTAATCATTCACGAGTTCTAAACATCTCCTCTGCCTCATATTCAAATTCTTTTGTTCGAAGAAGTACTTCAAACTCTTGTGGTCAGTGAATATGGCACATTTCACTCCGTAGAGATAGTGTCTCCAAATTTTTAGCGTGTGGATTACGGCCGCTAACTCCAAATCATGAGTTGGATAGTTTACTTCATGCGGTCTTAATTGCCTTGACGCATATGCTATCACCTTTTTGTCTTGCATCAGTACGCAACCCAGCCCGTTCTTCGAAGCATCAGTATAAACCTCAAAATTCTTATCTGATTCCGGCACTGCTAGAACTGGCGCGGTTGTTAACAATCGCTTCAACTTCTGAAAGCTCTCCTCACACTCCTCCGTCCACTCAAACTTAACATTCTTCTGTAGTAACTGGATCATCGGCTTTGCTATCTTTAAGAAGCCCTCGATGAATCTCCTGTAATAACCTGCTAAGCCCAGAAAACTACAAATCTCGTTCGGCGTAGTTGGTGATTTCCAGTCCATCACTGTCTGAATCTTGGCTGGATTTACCTTGATTCCATCTGTCGAAACAATGTGACCCAAGAACGTCACTTCTCTTAGCCAGAATTCACACTTACTGAATTTAGCGTACAATTTCTCATCTCTCAGGGTCTGCAAAACTGTTCTCAGATATTGTTCATGCTCTACTTCACTCTTCGAGTATATTAGAATGTCATCTATAAACACCAGTACAAAGTTGTCAAGGTACGGATGGAATACTCGGTTCATCAAGTCCATGAACACTGCAAGAGCATTTGTAAGTCCAAATGACATTACTACAAACTCATAATGACCATATCTAGTCCTGAATGCCGTCTTTGGAATATCTTCTTTCCGAATCTTCAACTGATGATACCTTGATCGCAGGTCGATCTTAGAAAATACTTTTGCTCCCTTGAGCTGATCGAATAGATCATCGATCTTTGGTAATGGGTATCTGTTTTTCAGCGTCAACTTATTCAGCTCCCTGTAGTCAATGCACATACGCATTGATCCATCCTTCTTCTTTACAAACAAAGCCGGTGCACCCCATGGTGACACGCTTGGCCTGATATAACCCATGTCTAACAGTTCTTGTAGCTGGACCTTCAATTCTTGCAATTCTTTCGGGGCCATGCGGTACGGCGCTTTAGAAATTGGTGCCGCACCTGGTTCCAGATCAATGGTGAATTCCACCTGCCTGTCTGGTGGTATTCCTAGTAGTTCCTTCAGAAATACATCCTCAAACTCTCTCACTATTGGCACATCTTGCACTGTTAGCTCTGGTTTCTCTTCTCCTTCCAAATACACTAAGAAGGCTTGATTTCCCGCCTTACGCAACAACTTCGCTGTTTGAATAGCCGAAATCACTGGTACTCTTTGCCTCCTTCTAAATCCATGCACAAAAGCTTCTTCATTCCCTTGCTGCGGAATGATTACTCTCTTCTCATGACACAAAATCATCGCCTTGTTCTCCGACAACCAATCCATCCCTAGGATTATGTCTACGTCATGAATATCCAAAACATTCAACTCTGCTACAAGAATTTCATTCTCGTTCATCTTGATTCTCAAGTCTCGGCACACTAAAGTAGAAGTAGTTGTTTCTCCTGAAGGTATTGCTACGTTCAAGTCATGTCTATTCTTTTCTACCTTAAGTTCTAGTGTCTCAACACATGCAGATGAAATGAATGTATGCGATGCTCCCGTATCAAATAATATCATAACGGGTATATCATTAATACATCCCATACCTGCCAATTCCCATCATCTTGATTGCTATCCAGAGCATAGGCTCGGGCTCTCCTCTGCTGACCATCACCGCCTTGCTGGTTCCCTTCCTGATTTCTAGGTGGGACTTGATTACCCTGCCTACCTCCTCCTCTGTTTCCAGCGTTACCTCTCCACAGCTGGCGGTGTCCTCTGATAGCCCTCAACTGTTGGTTCGCCGGCCTCTGAAAGTTTTGGCGATTTCCACCCTGAGCTTGTGGCGGTGTTGGGAAGTTATTGGCATAATGACCTTGCCCTCCGCAGTTAAAGCATCTGACTGCATTTCCTTGGCAAACTTCTGCATGCCTTTTGCCACACCTCTGGCAGTTCTGCGGTCCTGTTTGATCTCGCCTCTGAGCCTGGTGGGGGTTGAACCTCTGAAAATTCTGCTGGTCTGGCCTCCCTTGGAAATTCTGTTGTCTGCCCTGGTCGTGGCTATTTTGATTGCCTTGACCCTGGATGAAATGCCTCGGTGGCTCCTCAAACTTTCTCTTCTGATTTGAGCTTGAAGCCTGCGCCTCCTGCGCTCCCCATTCCGGCATCTTCTTCATGTTCTTGGATGCTTCAATATCCAAGGCATGACTCAGCAGCTCCTGGTAACTTAATCCTTTCATGGTCGCCAGTTGTGTGCGGATCTCCTCACACAGACCATCCCTGAATTTCTCCGCCATCTTCTGCGGGGTATCTGCCAAATGTGGTGCCATCTGGAGTAGCTCACCGAACTTGGTGTCATACTCCTCCATAGTTAACTTCCCTTGCTCAAATAGAAAGAATTCCACCACTCTCTCTTTCCTATACTGCCTCGGAACATATTTCTCGAAGAATGCCTCCTTGAATCATTCCCAGCTTATATTATCCCTTTCTGCTGGTGCGACAGACTTAGCATAGGTCTCCCACCAACTATCCGCTTTTCCCTAGAATTGATAGGACATGCAATTTATTTTCTCGTCCTCTGAGCATCTCATATGCTTGAAAATCTTTTCAAGCTCTCTAATCCAGTCCTCTGCAGCTGTGGGGCCTCCAGTCCCATCAAAAGTCGGAGGGTGTTGCTTTCTGAAAGTTTCCACCCACATAACTGATGGAATTTCCGGTGCATTTCCTTGAGGTGGTGGAACTGGTCCGTGCTGCCCTGCAGCGTCCTCATCATCAGACAAAATTTCTAATTCCTCATACTATTGGTTTAATGGAGCATCCTCCCATAACGTTTCTTCATGCATCGGTTGAGGAATGGCTCTCCCACGTCCTCGGCCCCTCTGGCCTCTACCTCTACCTCTGCCTTGGCCTCTCCCTCTGCCTTGATCAATATATTCCATTATTTCTTTCTGCAAAATAATATCAGTCAATATCTCTCAAAAATCTCAACAAAATAATCATTACTCAACCAAAAGTTCTCAAATAACCATCATTCATCATATAATTCAACAATCTCGCAATAGTCAAATAACTCTTCAACACATCGTTCCAATGCAAATCATCAAAATAAAAGTCTACATCAACAACAACGAATACGTCTGCAACAAAATAAAAGGTTCAAAATGGAATACAGAACAACTGAAATGATAAAGTCATAACATCCATCACTCAGATCCCTCAGATGGGTCCTCCTCCTCATCGTCATCCTTGGCCTTCACCGGTCCCTACCCTCTATCCGGAGCATCTGTCCTCCTGCCTCGACTGTCCTCAGTATCGCTAGATAAGCATATCAGCGCCTGCCTCGTCCCATAGCTATGGATGGTCCCATGGCCACCAAACATGTCCTCCTGTCCACTAGGGGTCGGTCTCGGCCACATCTCCGCGCTGTCCAGACCTGAATCATGTGCTGGTCCGGCCCGACTGGGTCCTCCAACCTCCCACTGTGACTGCAGATACGATGGAACGGGTGGTCTAAGGTCTCCTAAAGGCAACATTGGGTCCTGATACTGTGTAGGAGATTGGACCGAAGTCATGGACATGTTACCAAGTGCATAAGGATCATAAGTCCCTCCCTGCGGATATCCGAGTGGAAATGGCATGTATGCCGCAGTCGGAGTACTAGGCACTGGTCGCACTCTCTGTCTCGAGGTAGGTGCATGCACAGGTGCAATCTGGGCATCAGCTGGCACTGGCGGCGAAGCTGGAGTCCACTCAGGTGATGAGGTCCTGGTCCGGGATGCCTGCGTGCCTCTGGAAGATGCTGGCGAAGGGTTCCCCTCGACAACCACCTTCTGGATCAAGTCCCCCATAAAACGACGATAACTCCCCACGGTGTCTGTCTCGCTATTACAATGCCATCTAGTCAATGATAATACACAGTTAGTCCATCTCTCCGGCATAAGGTTCATCGTTAGCTCCATCGCCTCCCTATCCGTTACCCCTAAGTAGCGTACTCTCTCCCATAACTCCAAGTAGTCCAATAAAGCTGACGCAAGGTTATCCTCAGTGAAAGGAAGGCGCTCCCTGAAACGTCTCACAATCCGATCCTGAGGTGCCATCTGTCACCAAAATAAATATTAAACGGTCAATACAGGGTCATATAGAATAACTACACCACACACTCTGCTGAGGTTCCTTCGGATCCTCGCATATACTATCTTACACCAAGTCTAATTACATCTATCAGGCTTACTATGTACATTATGTACGACTGTATACTAGCTTGTAGATTCTACAAGTCAACTCACTCTATCACTTACTCAGTCTAGTCAACAACGAAGGAAATTTTTAATTTCCACACTCCAAATCAAGTCGATGCCTTTTCAAGGCCCAAAACTACATAGTCACTCATGATCTGACCCAGTTATCCTTTAATTCATCTCCAAATTATGTCATACTATAGCTCATTATTCATCTAGCACATCTATAGCCATAATACCAAGGTTTTAAAATTTTGCTTGCAATTAATTCAATAATCCATCAATAAATTTGTGCTCATTTCTCATTTTCAAGAAAGGTCACCTTACTGGTGCCAAATAAATAGATAACTTTCATATTTCAACATCAAAACTTTCTCAAACTTAATAACTTCAAATCACTTCTATCAACAATTAGTATTAGCACCTTTGCTTAATACAAAACCATTCCCATTCAAATCTACCAACCCATTTCACTCCGTAAAAGTAAATTTTCTTTCAAATTTCAATTTACTTCAAAAGATTCATAATGTTTTCAAAACATTCAAATCATATTCAAATTGCAAGCAGGGAAACTTTTAAAACTTAAACCTTGAAACTTTAAAACGTACCTCAGGTGGCGCAGGATGGAGTAGGGTGTAAACATGAGCAAACACTTCACAAAATTATCAAAATCAAACACCTTAAGACTCGAAGTTTTCCAAATTACTTTAAAATCTTTTAAACTTCAAAAACTCTGCTCTAATACCACCTCTGTAACGCCCCCAACTAGCCTTCCCAATTTGGGGTCGAGTTACATTGATGTTTCAGGTTTTGTTAAGCATTTCCTCACTTAAAATAAATAAACGGAAGACTTAATTAACAGAAAAGATAATTTAATAACATAAAGAAGTACTTCGAGTCAGGTTTTAAAATAAAAGTATTCAGAATTTGGGAAGGAAAGAAAAGAGGGCATTGACTATGATGAAACCTTTTCACCCGTAGCCATGCTCAAATCCATCCGGATACTCCTTGCCATAGCTGCGCATATGGACCTCGAGATCTGGCAGATGGATGTCAAAACCGCTTTTCTAAAGGTTACCTTGAAGAAGGTAGGGACATCTATATGCAGCAACCCGAGGGTTACATAAGCAAGGGCGAATAACATCTTGTCTGGAAGCTTAGGAAGTCCTTGTATGGACTTAAGGAAGCTTCAAGGTCGTGGAACTTACGTTTCAACAATGTGATTAAATCCTATGGATTTGCACAGTTGGAAAACGAAAGTAGTGTTTACCGACTTTGTGTCAGTGGGAGCGTGGTCTTCCTTGCACTATACGTTGATGACATACTCCTATTTGGATACAACGAGGGAGTGATGTCCGAAGTAAAGGTTTGGTTATCCGAACAGTTCCAGATGAAGGATCTGGGTGAAGCTAGCTACATTCTTGGGATTAAGGTCTTACGAGATCGTAAGAGAAGAATGTTGAGCTTATCCCAGGCATCCTATGTGGATACTGTGATAGCCCGGTTCAGCATGCAACACGCCATGGCTACTGTGCGGTATGGTTACGTGCTATGCTAAACTGTCTCTTTTGGCCGGAGTTAAATTTGTGGTTAATTGCTTAAAAGCATCTTAGAATATAATGCAAGAATTGCATCCCTGTTCTTGAGAGATGGCTTGGTCTAAGGTTTTCACTAATTATTAATTTCTAGTGTCAAAAGCATCCTGACATGGTAGTGAAATTAAATGGATTGGGGCTTAAAACCCGCAGTTCTGGTCGAGGGTGACATCGTAAACGTCTACGAGTGTAGCTTGCGGTGGGTACTCTTGGGCAATTAGTGGAAAACATTTGTATTTGAATTATTAAAAGGTTTTCAATGCATTTGTTTTCGAAGTTCAAAATGTATGTTCTTATTTAAGATCCTTTATTATTTCAGATATGTCTATGTCTACTGTCGATCATATACTTGCTCTCAATCCTCTAACTGGTCCGAACTTCCATGAGTGGAGATATTGCATTGAATACATTCTGCTGACTAAACAACACATGTTTGTTCTTACTATGATCCCACTTGCACCACGTTACCACAAAGTGTCTAGACAAGAGAAAGAGTTCTATGATAGCTGGGTGGCATCTGAGGATTTTACTTACAAGTTAATCACAGATAACCTATCTAGAGAACTTAAGCTCAAGTACATGGGCTATTGTAGCTCTGTAGGAATCTGGATGGACTTGGTGCGAACGTATGGTGAAGTGGAACGAACTGTCAACTGTGATCTCGTTAGAGACCTTGTCTATAAGAGAATGGTTGATGGCAGTTCGGTGACACTGCATGTGATGATCATGGATAGCACCATGAAGCGATTCACACGTGGAGGTGGAAATATCAGCGATCGGGCCAAGATCGATATTATCCTGAACTCATTGCCAATTTCTTTCTATGACTTTAAGAAGGATGTAGCTAAGAGAAGTGAGTACTCTTTCAAGGATTTGCTTATTGATCTCATAGCAAGACAGTCCTTCGTGCCTTCATGGGAGTCTGAGTTATCAGATCTTGAGCACAACTTGGGCACATTAAAAAATGTGGTTCATACTGTGTGCAAGAATATGATTGATCGCAGATCACGTGAGAGGAGGTCAAATGAAATGAAGGTGATTGGTGTCACTTCAAGTAAGAAAGCAAGCGGAAGCAAGGGTCAAGGTACGTCATTTGCATTTGTAACGGAAACATGTTTAGCATCGGTTTCTACTCATTCGTGGGTAGTGGATACTAGAGCTACTGATCATGTTTGTTACATTTTGCAGGGGTTCACGCCGAGGAGGGTGTTGAAGAATGACGAGGTTACCATCTCAATGGGGAACGCAGCACAAGTGAGTGCAACTGCCATTGGAGATTTCACCTTGTATTTTGACGATTGTGTTTTAACATTGAGAGATGTTTTGTATGTGCCGGATTTTCGGCGGAACCTTATTTCAGTTTCCAAATTTTATGTTGATGGATATTCAGTTATTTTTGATAGTGGTGTTTCTATCATTGGTAATAACGGTGTTATCTGTCGTGGAATGCTGAATAATTTTCTCTATGTTGTTAACTGTAATCATAAGTCTTCCGCAAGCATTGCATGTAATTCATCCGTAATTGATAATCCTAGGAAGAGAAAACTTACTTCTTCTGATGAGGATCTTACATATCTCTGGCACTTGAGACTAGGTCACATCAGCTTGAAGCGGATTCAGAGACTTGCAGATGACGGTACATTGGACTTAGTCCG
>JAPKLW010005680.1:0-19944 GCA_026898455.1 Plectranthus barbatus | reverse complement strand
TTTACAAACCAATCTTCTTTCGGCATCTTGGATAGGATCTTGGCATTCAGCTCAGCATTGGAATACTCCTTATCCAAAGACTTCATTTCGCTGACAATGGCATAAAATCTAGCCTCCATCTGCTTGATGGTTTCTCCGGTCAGCATTTGAAATGATTCATATTTATCTACCGCAACCTGCAGCTTGTTGCGTTTCATTTGGTCTGACTCCGTGCTGAGACTATTCATGAAGTCCCAGACTTGCTTAGCACTTTTGAACTGGAGACACTCCTCCATCAGCGGATCAGGGAGAGATGACAACATCATCTCAAGAGCTAAGGAGTCCAACTGATATCTCCTCCTGTCTTCAGCATTCCACTCCTCAGGAGGCTTTGGGATCTCAGCAGCAGGCTGATCGCCTAACTGATGTCTGGTCTTCGTGATCTCAATGGGCCCCTTCTCAATAACATCCTTCATCTCCGGATGAAAGCTTTTCAGCTGGATTATGGACCTCTTAAGCCATATATCAGGCTTATCCGGATTATAAGTCGGCAGCTTTGGAATGCTCATCATGGTTCCCTGAGCTAATCAGAAACTCACAAGAGAATTAAAGTGCAAGGAATACAGGGATCACAATCCTAGGCGACTCAAACTTAGTCTAAAAGGAAACCTTCGCGCGTGATACCACTTGTTGGTCCCTAATTTCAGAGTATAAAAACAATGACAATGCACAGCGGATATTAAAATAAAATTCTCTAACTTAAACTCTATCAGTTCACAGTTATACTTGCACTCTAACTAGCTACAGTTCACTCAGCTGACAACTGGTAAGTTGTACCTGTCAGCTGGTGAGAGATGATCAGCTGACAACTGGGATGTCAGCTGATGCTGGTCGCTCAAGGCTTAGCTGGTTATTCTATACTTAGAATAATTAAGTCCGAGTTTGCACAAGTTATAGACCGTTTTCAGTTATACACCAGTAATCAGTTACTGGGTTTTAAATAAGCAAATAAGAAACTGAAAGCAGTAAATAACACAAGTATTTTTATAGTGGTTCGATCAACTGATCTACGTCCACTCTCCAGTCGTAGCACTGGAAATTTCACTATGGTAAAAAGATACAAGATCCTACGATCTATTTCCAGCTGGCAGAAGCTCTCGTCCGCCACTCGCTGAATCAACCGCTCCCGGACTCGATCTTCTTCAACCTCTCAGCTGTAAGAGTGAGAGCGCGTCACTTTTTCCTCCACAGCGGTTGGGTGTTTGAGTTCTCCCAAAGAACGAGCAGGTGGTTCGACGGCAAACGCCCGTAGGAACTCAAGTGTAAGGAGTTACATGAGAGCTGCTGTGAATTCCTCTTGACAGAGAAATTCACCAAGGTGGTCTGGAACTCACAAGTTAGACACTTGGAGTCTCGTGTTCGAGTAAATCGACACACGGGGTAGCTTCAGCGAAGCCTCGAAGGAATAAATGCGAACTCCTCCGGTGGTTGAACGACAGGACAGAGAATTGAATGCTTGAGTACTTGAAGGCTCTAAGTTCGTTCAGTTTTCAGTAGTCAGGTGTCCAGTAGTCTTCAATGCTTGGTGGTTGAGCCCTATTTATAGATGAGGCTCACCACAGATTCAAACATATAGCCGTTTGACCCATGGCCGGAAACGGTATGGCCTTCTGTCCTTCTTTTCGTCTTCTCCATGGCGGCAGGTAGGTTTTTCCGGAAACCCGACAGCCTTTGACCGCTTTTTCTGACACATGACCACTTTGTGTCAGAACGGCTCTTTTAGTCAGTCCGAGGAATCTCGACTGGCTGTCGTGACTGGTTGACTTAAGGTTTCCAACCTTAAAGTCAATATTTGTCAGTAGATTCCTAGGACAACCTTCTTTTTGTCTCCTTGACACTGGGAGTTAACTGGCGGTTAGTCTGACTGGCAGTCTGCTGCTGGTAACTTTAGCTGACTCCTCAGAACTTTACCAATTGTCGGATATTCCTTTATCGGACAACTCCCGTGACTGGTATGGTTTTGTCAGCCTCCTGCTGATGAAACCATCCTCAGCTGGTGAAGTTTATCAGCCTCCTGCTGATGAAACTTTTCCCTGCTGGTGAACAGTAACCAGTCAGTCGCCACTGCTGGTGAACAGTAACCAGTCAGTTGTGCCTCTCGTGCTTGAGAGATATGTCAGCCTCCTGCTGATGAAATACTCCACAACTGGTGAACAGTTGTCAGCACGAGTCTTCAATCAGCTACGACTTACAACTCAAAAGACCTATACAGGACTTTACAATTTAAGCACTAAGTCTAACTGACTAGAGACAAACTCACGCTGGTATGCCTTAGGATTTGATGCACCAAAACTAACATCTAATCAAACCATAACTGGGGAAGGGAAACTTAACAAGTTTTTCCCAACAGTAGTGGCCAAAAATTGGCCGGACAGAGAGGTGACGGGTTAAACAAGGTGGGTGAGGGGTTTTACTCCCTCTCTCTAAATTATAATATAAAGTGGTAGTGTATGAATTTCATAATATTAAGTATATCACTCCCTTCATAATCTACATGTATAATTGTATCCATGTGTGCATATCATGTATACATAAATCCTTAATAATCCATATAATTAGCATTATGGTATAATGCCTCCAAAATTCCACACTCCAATTCAACTTCCAATACACAATAATTCCAAATTAACATGCATAAACATCCAAAATCAATTCCTCCAATCATATAATCTCAACATCTACTCAAAATTCTCAAAATATTGAAATATAATTCTCAATTTAAATCTTAAAAATTCAAATAAATCATTTCCCATTATTTCGAAATTGAGATAATTCCTTTGTTACATCCGAACTAATTTAGACAAGATTACAATTTAGGTACGGGGTATTACATATTTTTTAATATTTATGAGATAAATTATAAAAATAGACATTTATTAAAAATTAAATTAAAATTGAACAAATTTTAAGAACTAATGATTTTTGTAAGAAATTAAGAAAATATATTAGGAATATATGTGAGGTGCTTGGTTATTTTCTATTTGTATTTCAAAAAATAGATAGTTGTTAGTATTTTAAATGTAATTTAATAAATTCTAGGAATTAAAATGGAAATTTGTAAATGTTGGGAATTAAATTGCGAAAATGGAGTAATGATAGGAATTAAATTGCGGGTTTGAAATGTTAGGAATTAAATTGTAAAAATAGATAAACTTTAGGAATTAAATTACAATTTTATAAACGTTAGGTTATTTTTGCAAAAATAAGCAAACGTTAGGAATTAAATTGCAATTAACCATTTATTTTCTGAGCAAATTATAACATATGCCTGCACATTGTTAGTAAATGACCCGAAGTTATAGTTGAGGTGTTGCACCATTGATAATCTAAATGTTGATATCAAAGTATAGTGGTACTGATCCTATCACAAGTTCATTTTAGATAGGAGAAGAGAATAAATCTTGTCCTTTAATTTGATGAAATAAGTGGTCCAGATTGATTCTTAAAATTTGAAATTTAATTTTTATTTTTATTTTAAATTATAATGAGGGACATTGAGGTAAGTTAAACATGAGGGACCACAATAAATTTCATAATTTTTTTCCAATCAAACACACGTATTTTGCTTCTACATATTCTCTCTCATCTATTTTCTTTAAAATTCATATCTCATTCAATTTAAATTATTTTTCCAAGTATAATATATCAAATTAAAGATAATTTGATTGTCTTTCAAACGAAATCACTATTGCATGCAAAAATAAGATACTGCAACTATACAGACGTAGATAATGCATATTTACAAGCTTATATAGTGCAACTTACATCTGAAAAAAAAAATATCTATATTCTGCAAAAATTTGATAGCTTCATCAAACATAATGCAACTAAACCGACCTATATAATGCAAATATACAAACTTATAAAATGCAACTTAAAGCTGGTATGATGAATTTAAATTATTGACAAAAAAGAAATAATAATAAACGAAACAGAGTATGAAATCCAAAAATTTCATACAATCACCAACCAACAACCAAACATCCAATTGCATTACACCATCAAGTAGTTGATTCGTGGATATTTTCTGCAACAATTGAAAACCCACATGACCTAGACGTGCATGCCAAAGTTTTGAACTAGCATTGCAACCCGTCCTTTTAACATACTCATCACTTGCCGATAAAGCATACAACGATTCTTTCCTTTTTCCACAAAATAGAACATCAGCAGCAACGTTTTTCATATTAGAAAGAATTTTTACATCATTAGGACCGAAAAGAACGTACCTCCCAGAGTCTGTTATCTGTGAGACGGATGCAAGATTTTTCTTTAGTCCAGGAACATGATAAACCAAGGTTGTAAAACTCGCTAGGCGCTAGTCGGGCGGCAACATAGGGTCTAGCGCCTAAGCGGTCTAGGCGGGAATTAGACGGTTTCTAGGCGGAGATTAGGCGGTAATATATTTTTTATATTTTTATATTTTAATAATAAAAATATAATATCAAAATACAAATCTTCCAACATTTTATACTAAAAACAAGTAATATTAAATTAAAGTTGCATAAATTTTAAGAATTTTCGTATTTAATGTTAATTATTTTCTAAGTTAATTGTAATTCATAAAAATTGTATATTTTACTACCTTTTCTACACACTTCACCTTCTCTCTCTTCCCTACTCTACTCTGTTCATCTTCTTCTTTCATTTTTTAACCCCGTCCCTTCATTTTCTCCATTCTTCTTCTCTCTTCTCCTTTGTTATTTTTTTTCTTCCCGTCCCTTCCTTTTCTTCCCACACCTCTCTTCCGTGCCCAAGTTTTGACATTATACTCATCAACACCAGGAAATCTAAAAAGAAAAATTTCAACAGCCAAAACAGCGACAAGGCCGACTAATATCACCGATTAGCGATATTCGGCACGGTCGGCAGCCGCCGAGCACTTTGACGCCGATTATACGGCCGCCGAGGGCGCATTTTACAACATTGTGATAAACATCTTTGAGAAGAACTCCTCCATCATTCAAGTCACCTTCTTGCATCACTGGATGTAGTGAATTATCGGCTGTCACGATGACTTTCTTTTTCTCATGTGGACGTACATCTGATAAGAGAGAATCATTTCCAGTTGCATGGTGAGAACAACCTGAATCAACAATCCATTCTTCACTGTAATTGATGAAAACGAGATCATCTGTTGACGCATCATCTTTGTGCACCACTGAAGTTACATTAGCTGGTTGATCAAGAACTTCAATTGACAAGCATTGCTCCCAGGTTGGTTGATGAGACCCGTTACTTTCATGCACAATATTTGCTTCTGATTCTTGCATTTTTACCCCGCAATTTGCCTTTATGTGGCCTGATTTCCCACATCGATCGCACACTACTTTCACCCGGCAATCTCGTTTCAAATGTCCAGGTTTCCCACACCTATAGCAAGATTTTGAATATCTCTTCGATTGCTCCTCAGTTCTAGATTGATTTCTGTCATTCGATGAAGACTTCGAGTGAAAACTCCTTCTCCTTTGATCTTTGACAAACAATGCATTCTCCGATCCCGTTGGAGATTTGTTGTTGCCTGTCATTTGCTTTATCAACGCTTCCTGATTAGAAAGTAAATTTTCTAATTCAATAATTGAGGGTTGGGTCGTCCACCCTTGTATCGAAGAAACAAATGGCATTAGATCTTTTCGAAGTCCACGAATAAGATATCGACGCAATCGTGCATCACTACAGGATCCTCCACATCCAATTCTGAAATATCAAAACACAAATTCTTTACTTTCAAAAAATATTCTCCAATAGAAAGATTACCTTGAGATGCCATTCCCAATTCATTCTCAAGAAATTGCAGCCGAGCCGTATTTTGCTTAGTGAACAATTTGTGAAGAGTCTCCCACACTTTCTTTGGTGATTTTAAATCTCGAACATGATCAATGTATTCCTTGCTAATTGATGTCCGCAAAGCAAATAAAGCTTTGCCGCATTTAATCTTCCATTTACGCCGTAATTCGGCATTTTGTGGGGTATCCGCTGGAATTGTTGTTTCATCTCCTTCGATAAGATCCCACAAATACTGTCCCTGTAGAAAAGCTTCCATGCATAATTTCCAGTAATTATATTTATTACCAACAAGCTTTTCGATAGAGATTCCCGAAGAATAATAATATCAAACACTTGGTGGCCAACCTCGCTCTGATACCAACTGCGGTAAATATGGGCACCAATAATGATAATAAACTGAATATTTTCAAATTACTCAGAAAAGAATGCAAAGAACTGAAAAATGAGAAATGCTCTATTGCTGCGGGATAGAATACAAATAGAGAGTTGCTATTTAAACTAAAAAAACTCCTGCAAATACTAAACTAACATAGCTGAATTTATGGAACCACTAAGCTAACAAACTTCTAAATAACCGGAACACGTTCAACAGCAATAAGTTAGCACTAATTTTGACAACCTGTTGTTCTCATTATATTCACTGGCCGAGTTCAGGTTTGACAAATCATTGGAGACATGATGTGTAGCTCCAGAGTCCGGATACCAACTACTTTCAAGACTAATTTCAGATAAGGCATAAGATGTAGCTTTAGGAGGAACATAGGTCATGTTGAGATTAGGAGATCTATCAATTTGCTGCAATCCCAATATAAGACAAGATTTTAAAAAAAAAAGTCGTCGTGATATTTATCTTTTCTCAATTACTTCCTCGTTGAAATTCTGAGCGAGCATGGTGAATTCCCTCGAACTCTTTGCAATTTCCTCGTAAAGTAACGTTTTTGACATCTCTACATCAATTTTGTGATTTTTTTTTGGTGATCATTGTTTAAACAGGAAAGCGGCGGCGCTGCGGAGCAGAAGAAGCTGATACTCGATTCCTACTGGAGGAGCTCTTGCTCTTGCCGCGTACGAATTGCTCTCAATCTCAAGAGTATGAATCTTTTTCTTTTTTTTTTTTTTTTCAATTTTATTTTATTTGATGTTTTTTTTTATTGTTTAATTTTGGTTACTGAAAAGTTCGCCCAAATACGTCTGTGATTAATTGTAGAGTTGGATTACGAGTATATAGCGATTAACTTGCTCAAAGGAGAACAGAAGTCTCCTGGTCAGTCTTTGGTTTTTTTTTTGTAATAATTTTTCGTTTTTGCTGCAATTTAATCAATTTCAGTTTGTATTATATAGACTATAGTGGTTTGATGTATGGTTTTGAACTTGAAAGAGTTTTTGAAGCTTAATCCGCTGGGATTGGTGCCGGTGCTCGTGGATGGTGATATTGTGGTTTCAGACTCCCTGGCAATCTTATTGGCAAGATAAATAAGCTCTAACAAGATTAATGTATTTAGTATATTGGGATTCATTATTTGGATTATGTAATGTTTGCTGTGGATAATCCTGCAGTATCTGGAGGAGAAATATCCTCAACATCCGTTGTTGCCGCGGGATCTACAGGCCAAGGCCCTGAATTACCAGGTCATAATAGCTTTCTACCATGAGTTTTGAAGATTGTGTGTTTCAGAGATTAAGTATTTTGCATAGTATACAGGATCACTTAGAATATGCATGAGCTGTGAGAGAAACTCTTCCACAACGGCAACTAAGTTCCCGGAATGATTTAGCAGACTTTATCACTTTTGTCATGATTTTGAACTGTTGCTATATCTGTCATTTGGTTTTAACTCTCTCCTTTGCTTACTCTTGACAGGCTGCGAATATTGTTTTTGCAAGCATACCGCCTTACCAAAATAATCCCATCATTGTAAGCATATAATCACCTTTTGTATTTTATAGTCCATTTATGCATGTGGGAGTTTGATTGTTAACATATGCATGATAAGATTGTTTCTATTATATTAATAAAGGAGGCGTATTAACTCTTTGTTTCCAACATTACAGGGGTATATTAAAGAAAAACTTGGTGCTGATGAGATGCTTTCATGGGTTCAACATCATATTAAAAATGGATTTTGTGGTAAGAAAAGAAAATTCCAACTGAAAGTTGTGTAAATTACTGAAACAGAGGTTCAAAGACAACTTAATTTAAGTAACTCATTGTCCTTAGAATTTCCTTACTTATTCGATCCTGGCATAATTTGTCTAGCAGTAGCTGAACAAGATAACTAGAAAGCATGCAATTTTTTTAGAGAGAGAATTGTTTTGTATTTGTTGAAATATGATGACTATGTTATAATTAGCTATGAGACTATAACAAAAAATAGACATATATGTATCTTGAAAGCTAATGTTAGAAATCACTTGATAATTGTATGATCTTGTAAAGTTCCCTATTTCTCCCTACAAAACCGGCTTGTAAGGAGAGGGGACCTCCACCATTATATAGTGTTATACGCCCAGGTCCATGACCGATGTGGGACATTCACACACCCCCCCTCACGCTCAGCGTGGAGGTGTCCTCACGCTCAGCGTGGAACTTCACGAGGATCCCATCATCGGGATAAATTGATCCCACATCGAACCAAACCTTGGACTCTGATACCATGTAAAAATCCTCATTTCTCCCTACAAAACCGGCTTGTAAGGAGAGGGGACCTCCACCATTATATAGTGTTATACGCCCAGGTCCATGACCGACGTGGGACATTCACACAGATCTGATAACTAGAAAGCCTGCATTTTTTATTTTTTTTTGATAGAGAGAATTGTTTTGTATTTGTTGAAATATGATGACTATGTTATAATTTGCTATGAGACTATAACAAAAAATAGTCATATATGTATCTTGAATGCTAATGTTAGAAAACACTTGATAATTGTATGATCTGAAATGTCAAAAAGATGGATGGGTTTAGCTTTTAGTTTTGTCTGAAAGTCTCAGCACTATTTGGGCACGGGTTGAACTTTTAAACTCATACTTGTTAAACAGAGCTTAAACCAACATTTTTATTCTAACTGAGTGCAGCTCTGGAGAAGGTTTTGGAGAAACGTGCTGGGAAATATGCAACTGGAGATGAACCTTTCTTGGTTTGTTGCTTCTTTTCATGACATTTTGCTAGTCAAATTTATCAATCGCCCTCACAGAAACGAATTACAAACTGGTGTCCATGTACATTTCAGTTTTCAACCTTTGATGACTTTGACACGCTTTCAACCTGTTCTTTTCCAGTACGAAGTGCGATGCTTTTGCCCCTGTAGACTTGTCTTTGTTCATTCAAATTCAATTCAAATGTGGTAAGAATGCTTACCAATTCACCGATCTCCAGCTTTTCCAAATCTCTAGCCTCTTCAATGGCAGAAATCTTGTGATTGAATCTTTCAGGTAGAGTTCTCAGCATCTTGCTAACGAGTCTTTCATTACTAATTGGTTCTTCCAGTGCTAGAGCTTCATTGGCCATGGTCACCATCTTCTCGAAGTATTCGGTGACGGTTTCATCCTCAGCCATACGGAAATTCTCGAATTTGGTAGTGAGAAGTCTCATTTTGGTCTTTCGCACACTAGCTGACCCTTCACATTTGGCTTGAAGAATAAGCCAGGCTTCTTTTGCTTCCAAGCAACTGGAGATTAACCTAGCACAGCCAAGATCAACAGACATAAAAATTGCATTAAGAGCTTTAGCATTGCAGTTTGACAGAATCCGTTCCTCATTTGTCCATTTTCCTTCGTCTTTTGGAATCATGACAGTCTTTGTAGCATCTTCAGGATCTGGAATTTCTTCCTTCGGAGGTGTCCATCCTTCCAGCAATGCAGCCCAAGCTCTTTCATCGACAGCTTTGATGTAAATTCTCATACGGGTTTTCCACATGCTGTAGTTGATTCCATTGCTATCCAGCACGGGAGGACGAGCTGGCATACTCGACAAGTCCATTGTGAAAAACTGCACTCAGGAACAAACTACTTAGTCCGTCAAGTAGAGGCTCGTGACGCCAATTGATATAATTTAGTGCCCGAGTTTAACACAATGGTGTCAAAGATAGTAAAACACAAAAGTTTGACACACCCAAAACAGAGTATTTTAACACTAGCGGAAGCTTAAAGAGTTTGACACAGCGGAATAATTGTTCGAAGGTTTATAAATTATAAACCTCCGAGAGCCACACGACAAAATAGTTTTTCACTTTTCAAAACAAGGTTTTTTACAAGTGAAGAACAAAATACTAAACAAGATAGAAATTTTCCTAAGTTCACTCCTTAGAAAAATTCCTACTAAAACAATCAAAAACCAACAACACACAATACAACCCAATATGCTCCTCCACCGTAGGATTCACTCTCCGAAGATGGATTCCACAACTCGATTGTAATCTTCGTGCGCATGATGAATGATTGGTGAGACGCTTCAGCCTAGAGCTCGTATGAATGAGTGTCTAATCTCTAATCCACGCCTTGTCTAGTCTTCCTCGTCTTGTATTTATTGGATTTTGGAGCACTCGTACACTCTTCCACTACTTGGCAATGGGATCGTGTCCTCTTCCACGTTCTTTACCTGTTTACACACGAAAATAAACTTCCCACAAACTCACGTGGGGTGAAATAAAGAAATGGAGGTGCTCCCTATTATTTAGGAACTAAAATAACTACCTAAAATAATGATATACATAATACGATTAAGTATATTAAAAAATAAACATAATATATACGAATCCTATTAATTGGGACCTGTAAAGACGTAGATAAACAGATAAGAATAAGTTTCCTATAACCTAGGAGTTAGTTGTAACAAACAGATTCGGAACTTTAACATTGAAGTGTCAAAGTTGCAAGCAGAGAAGGTTTGACATTAACCTGTCAATGCGAGTAAGTTTGACAACCGTGTGTCAAACTTACATATTCGCATCTTCGTACTTCACAACGTGTGATTGCTATAGTGCATGGAAGAGTTGATTTTACTTTCCTATTTTTTTTATTCTCGTTTGTTTAAATAAAGCGCTAGCACGCTTTTGTATTTTTCCCGTTTTAGTTTGTTACGAGGCACGTGAGATGCATGGCCACTGTACTGCTCTCGCGATTGATATTTTCAGTTGAGTGTAATGGTGCAGAGTATGAATGAATAACATTTCCTTTTCCTCCGCATCTATTTCCTTCAATCTTAACATGGTATCTATATCCAGGTTCCAATCTTGATTTATGGGTAGAAGCCGTAAACGGAAACAGAAACAGAAGGATTCATGGCGACACATCCTTGTGGAGGAAGACGGTAACTCATCTGCAGCTGGTACTCAATCATCCGACGACAACCAGTTTTCTTCAATTGGGAACAACGAAGGTCCCGAAGATATGGCGAATCCACCGGATCCGCGAAGCATACAAGACATTCTATCAATTCAGCCAAATGATCAAACATCCCTACAGCTTACTTCCATCGTGCTCACTGGTAATAATTATTTTACTTGGAGCCGATCTATTAAACGTGCTTTGAGCGGCCGCAATAAACTTCCTCTTATAGATGGTAGCTTTCCAGAACCACCTGCTACTTCTCCTGTTTATAACGCCTGGGTTAAAGCGGATTATTTTGTTTATTCCTGGATTTTGAACTCGGTTTCTAAGGAATTAGCTACTGCTTTTCAGTATATTGATAGCGCGGCTAGATTGTGGTCAGAATTAGAGTCTCGTTTTGAATGCTGTAGTGGCCCTAAACTTTATCAACTTGAGCGAGAACTTGCAAATTGTGTTCAAGGATGTCAATCTTTGATGCACTATTTTAACTCACTCAATACTATTTGGGATGAGATCAACCTTCTTACTGCTCAATTAGCTTATGTTTGTGTGTGTGGAGCTATGGGTAAGATAGAGGAGCATAAGAAGAGCATGAAATTTCTATTGGGACTCAATGACAATTTTGATGCGGTTCGTACTCAGATTTTGATACTCGATCCTTTGCCTAGCCTCAGTAAGATCTATTCTATGATTCTTCAAGCTGAGGATCAGAAACGGGTTGCTTCTCAACAGATCACACCCACTGATATGGCCATGTACACCTCAAAGCGTCCACCACAGATTTTTAACAAAGCTAAGAAACCAGGGGAAGGCTCAGTCAGACCTTGGACAGGAGGTGCTTCTCCTAAGCCTTGGATGAGTAAAGAGGAATGGAGGAGGCTTAAATGCAGTCACTGTGGTGGTAGTGGACATGAAGCAAAGGAGTGTTTCAAACTCCATGGTTATCCTGACTGGTTCAAGGAATATAAAGAAAGAAAAGGTGCAGAACAAGCTCACTATGCTATCCAAAATGAAGGTGATACTTCAGCTGATCCTGCTGATGATGAGGACAAGGTTTTTGAAAATAAGATTGCCAAGTATCTCAGGAAATTAAAGGTTAATGAAGAGAAGGTTTAATCTTGTTACTCATGATCAGGTTGCTAGTGACCCTTTTAGCAATTATGATACATATTATATATTTGGGGTACCTAATTTACTTAATCACAGTCAATGGGTTCTAGATTCTGGCGCCAGCGTGCATATTTGTTGCAATGAGAAGCTCTTACAAAATATTATGGTTCTGGATACTCCACAAAAGGTTTACCTGCCAGATGGAAGTACCACTTGGATACACTCAGCAGGGCAAGCTGTGTTATCAGATAAGTTGTGTTTGAAGAGGGTTTTGTATGCACCTACTTTCACTCACAATCTAATCTCTATTGCACAGCTTATTCATGATATGAATGTGAAGTGTGTTTTCACAGATTCTCACTGTTTAATTCAGAAGAAAGATGTGGATTGTGTGTTGGGTTTGGGAAAGATGCTAGGGAAGATTTATATTCTTTCATCTCTAGTAGTTAGAAAAGTGAATGCTGTTAGCAATACAAAGGCTTGTACAGCCTTAGATTGGCACAGGGTTCTTGGCCATGCTTCATTGACCACCATGCAGCATATTTCTAAGATCAAGACATTATGTACTTCTGCTGCTAATGAGGAGATAGCAGCTTGTGAAGTATGTCATCTGGCCAAGCAACCTAGAAATTCTTTTCCTTCCCTAGGACACAAATCTGCCACGGCATTTGATCTTATACATATGGACTTATGGGGACCATATAGAGCTGACTCGATTACAAATACTGCCTATATGCTAACTATTGTCGAAGATTTCAGTAGGTGTACTTGGATTTTCCTGCTTCATTCAAAGCAACAAGTTGCAGGTCTGGTGCAAGGTTTTCTGAAAATGATTGAAACACAATTTGGTTCAAAGGTTAAGAAAGTGAGAACCGATAATGGGAGTGAGTTTGTAAACAAAAGGATGCTTGATTTGTTCACAGAACTTGGCATTATTCATCACACTACGTGTAGTTACAGCCCCCAACAAAATGGGGTAGTTGAGAGGAAACATAGGACTCTCCTACAGACAGCTCGGGCTTTGATGTTTCAAAGTAAGCTTCCACACTTTCTTTGGCCTTATTCTTTATTACATGCTACATGGATTTTGAATAGATTGCCTGTGGCTCATCTTGATTGGAAGAGTCCTCATGATGTCTTATTCAATAAGGAAGCATTGGTTGATGAATTCATTCCTTTTGGATGTTTATGCTATGCAGCTGCTATTACCCCTGGGAGACAGAAGTTTGATGCAAGAAGCATCAAATGTGTATCTCTTGGCATGGCTTCAGGTAAAAGAGGTTACTTATTATATGATCTGACCAATCATCAGGTGATCATTAGTAGAGATGTGCAATTCTACCAACATATCTTTCCTTTTCATGCTATACCAGAAAAACCTGACTCCCCTCCTACACATCCCACATCCCCACCTGTTGCAGATATACCTCCAGCTGATTCTATTTTCCAAAACTTCGATTCTGCATCGCCTCTTGTCCCTGGCACATCTGAATCTGACCCACTTCTTTTTCCTCACACTCCTATTCAGCCTATGTCTCCTGATGCCTCTAATACATCCAAGTCTCCTTCTCTTACACCATCACCTTTTACAGCATCACATGATAGTTCTCATACCTCTTCTAATGTTACTCCTACTCTACCTGCAGATTGCATTGCTCTCAATCGAGGAAAGAGACTCATTAAACCTCCTACTTGGACCAATGACTTCATCGCACCTTGCTTAGATCAAATTTGTCTTACTGCTTCTCAAGAGGTATCCTCTTTTACTCCCAACACCTTTCCCTATACAGTTTCCCCTTCTTTCACACCTTCTTTTGTTAACTTTTTGGTGCATGTTACTGAACTCAAGGAACCCCAATCCTATGCTGAAGCGTGTAAATATGTTGAATGGCAGGATGCCATGGACGCTGAATTGGCTGCTCTTCAGTCTAATGGGACATGGGTTTTGACTGAATTACCTGATGGCAAGCATGCCATTGATTCTAAATGGGTTTATAAGATCAAGCTTAAGGCCGATGGTACTGTTGAGCGCTTCAAAGCGCGATTGGTCGCGAAAGGGTTCAAGCAACAATACGGCTTGGATTATGAGGAGGTTTTTTCTCCCGTGGCTAAACATGTCATTGTACGTCTACTCCTTACCCTTGCTGTGTCTCATGGTTGGTTTATACACCAAATTGACATCAACAATGCCTTCCTACATGGTTTTTTAACTGAAGAAATATACATGCGCCCTCCACAGGGCTATCATGCTGCTGGTAAACAAATGGTGTGCAAACTTATTCGCAGCCTTTATGGTCTGAAACAGGCCTCCCGCGAATGGAATGCCGAGTTCACACGCTCGTTATTACAGTTTGGTCTAGTGCAATCTCCACATGATCCATGCCTTTTCGTTGATGGATCTACTTCTTACAGATTAGCTCTTCTTGTTTATGTTGATGATGTGTTGATAGTTGGCTCTGACATTGAGGCTATTATAGCTCTGAAATCCTATTTACATGACAAATTCACCATCAAAGATCTTGGTGAGGCTCGGTATTTTCTAGGCATGGAGTTGGCTCGAGGTGACTCCGGTTTATATATCTGCCAACGCAAGTATGTTCTTGATATTGTTGATCAAGTGGGTTTGCTGGGGTGTCGGTCTGCCACCACTCCCTTACCTATGGGTGTAGATCTTACTTCCACTGATTCTCCTCTCTTTGTTGAAGTGGAACGCTATCGCAAGCTCGTGGGGCAGCTTCTGTATTTGGGTATGACACGGCCTAACCTTGCCTATGCTACTCAGCAGTTGAGTCAGTTTGTCGGCTCTCCTCGACAAGTTCATTGGGACAGTGCCCTTCACACTGTTCGCTATTTGCGTACCACTCCTTCCCTGGGTCTTTTCCTCCCAGCTGATAACGTCTTGACCTTGGTTAGCTACTTCGATGCCGATTGGGGTACATGCCGTCTCACTCGTCGTTCTATCACCGGGTTTTGTGTGTTCTTGGGCCGATCTCTCATTTCTTGGAAATGTAAGAAGCAAACCACTCTTGCTCTCTCTAGCGCCGAAGCCGAATACCGCGCTCTAAGTTCGACTGCCAAGGAATTGCAGTGGCTTTCTTATATGCTCATGGATCTCCGCATTCCTTGTTCTCCGCCTTACACTCTTTATTGTGATAATGCTGCCGCTCTTCAGATCACTAAGAATCATGTCTATCATGAACGCACCAAGCATATAGAACTTGATTGCCATCATGTGCGCACTTTGTATAAGGATGGTTTTCTTCTTCCTGCTCACATCAGCGGAGATGTTCAACTTGCTGATTTGTTTACGAAATCCCTTTCCGGTCCTCGCTTCCGTCGTTTGTTGTGCAAGATGGGCGTTGTCGATCTCCACCGCCTCCATCTTGAGGGGGGGGTGTTGAATGTGGTGTTCAAGCTCTCCTCAGCTCGTTCCTGCATTTACGTGTGATTGCTATAGTGCATGGAAGAGTTGATTTTACTTTCCTGTTTTTTTTTTATTCTCGTTTGTTTAAATAAAGCGCTACACGCTTTTGTATTTTTCCCGTTTTAGTTTGTTACGAGGCACGTGAGATGCATGGCCACTGTACTGCTCTCGCGATTGATATATTCAGTTGAGTGTATTGGTGCAGAGTATGAATGAATAACATTTCCTTTTCCTCCGCATCTATTTCCTTCAATCTTAACAGAGACCGTCTTCATCTGCGGCGTCGCCGTCGATGAAGTGGAGGTGCGGCGGGGCGGCCTCGGTCATGAACTTGACCTGAGGCGGCCGGCGGCCCAGCCCACGTCCGGTCGACGGTGCCGTCGTCGAACACAGTCAGCCAGCCGGAGACTTGATCGATGACTTTCTTTTGTTGCGCCATTTTTATGAATTTGGTAGAATTTGATGAAATATGCGAAAATATATAGTAGATGTGAGAGAGTGTAGGGGGAAATTTCATCTTCATTTCATTGAATATTTGAATCAATTTCGTGGCAAATTTCATTGAAAATGTTGGGTGGTGTCTTTATTCATTTATTTGTTTTATGTGTAGAAATTAATGAAATGGTGGAATTCATGTGGGGGGTGGGGTGGGGTAGGGGCTAGTGAATAAATATATAAAATGTAGTGTTGGTGGTGAAATTAATTTAAATTATAATTAATAAATTTAATATATTATTATATTAATTGTGAATATTTTAATATGTGTTCACAATATATAGGTGAAATATTATTATTATTATTATTATTATTATTATTATTATTATTATTATTATTATTATTATTTCTGCAGTCTAACTATATGTATGTTCATATCGAAAATGGGATTATAATTAATAGACTCATATTTTTATTGAATGCATAAATATTATTGTGTACAACTTTAACGTCATTAATTTTTTTTAAAAAAAAATAAGCAAAAGTTGTTAGTTACTTGGTTAATGTAACTAATGCATTATAAATAAATAAAATTGATTGGCTCATGATTGTGAAGACTTGAATTACCATTATCCGCCATGGAATTAAGCCACCACAACTTTTTGACCCGAACCTTTTTGAAAACGAAATTTCTTTATTATACCAAAAATATTTCTCCAGCAAGAAAATATATATGGTTAAAAAAAAATTTTGTTGTGTCCAAAATGGATCTAAGGGATAAAAATAATTGATAAAATGATTCAAGGCCCAATAAATCTAATCTGATGCGAGCGGTCCAAGTCTGACTAACGGCATCTCCTGAAGCCAAGGACAGGAGTTGTTTGCCCTAATTCGAGCGGCTTCATCTCGAGGAGCCTCCTCTCGAACGGGTTCGCCTCGAAGAGCCTAGGAAACCCAACCAAAGCCGCCGGCAAAGAGATCCCTGAACACCGAACCGAATCAGTCCAATAAAGTGGTCAAACCAATCTCAACAACAGTCAGTTGAAAGATTATTATGTCACGCAGATATTGAAACAGTCCTACATATTTTATTTTCTACTTTTAGTCATATATATTCCTGATTTATATAGAAAAGAATATATATTTATTTTAGCATAATAAAATTTGGATATATCTTATCCTTATAAATTTATGATTTTTCACCTATATATATCTATGTAATCATTATAACAATAAAATCATATATTAACATCATATATGTATATGTACATATGAAAAACGACACTAGGGATGCATTTAATATTTTCTCTTTTTTAGTAAGTCTTTGAGCATACCAAAGTAAAACACGTAGCAAAATCTTGGCGACATTAGTTGATAGGGACCATTTCTTTTCTTTGAAAAAAATAATTGAATCAAATGAGATGAATAAATAAATAAATGAAAATGCATATCACCATATTATTTATATTAAAATCATTATTAAGACCAGTCCCACATTATGAGAATGCGTGTCACATATGTACAACAATTAGTGAAATATCATAATTACATTATACAAAATTAGCTACAAGATGAATTATTTACCCAATTACATAATATTTAATTTTTTTCTTTATATTAAATATACATATTTATAATTATTTATATATTATTGCATATGATTAATATGTATTTTTATATAATATATTCCTAATTTATTTTATTTGAATATCGTATCCTTAATTTTAAATTTTTGAGTCCGCCACTCTAATATATAGACATCCAATATGAATAATTTCATAGATGATGAACCCTTGTTTTAATCCTTTGGGTGGATAAATTTTGATTTAAAAATGTGTTGTGAAAGACATACATCACATGCAAATATGCAATTACCATAGGAATCACACCTCATTATTACTATTTTTTCACCACTAGTCAATTTATATATGTATCTTCATATCGAAATGAGTTTATAATAATAATTATTATTATTAGTAATTATTGGGTTTGGCAAGCACATGTCCTACATCGGGGAAACAAGGATGGAATTCCTTGTATATAAGAGTTCACCCAACTCCATTAGTATGAGGCCATTTGAGAAGTGGTGTCCCAAGAACAAAACCGTGAGGGCTTGGCCCAAAGCGGACAATATCATACTAATGTCGAGTTGGCGGTTCTCCCAACAGATTGGTGCGGTGAACGTGGAACGAACACGTGGTACCATGGTTCAAGCAGGGTTCGCAGGACCAGGGTGATGATGGACTCTGGAGTGAATGTGGGAGACCCACAATTCGAGCGGGGATCGTCTCTGGGTACCTTGTGTCGAAAGCTTCCTGATATTATAGGGGGTCAGGCGGCGTGTTCCGTGGGTTAACGGCGGTACAAGATGAGTTGAGACGAATCAAGACTCGAGGGGAGGAAGCCCTCAATAAAAGCTCGATACAATGGGTGCCTTGTGTCGAAAACTTCCTGACAGTAGTGGTCAGGCGGTGGGTCCCGTGGGTTAGCGGCGGTACAAGATGAATTGTGATCAAGGGGAAGGACACGAGATTGTGGTCCTTGGGTTTGAGGGGAGGAATGTTGGGTTTGACAAGCCCATGTCCCACATCGGGAAAACAAGGATGAGATTCCTTGTATATAAGAGTCCACCCAATTCCATTAGTATGAGGCCTTTTGGGAAGTGGTGTCCCAAGAACAAAACCGTGAGGGCTTGGCCCAAAGTGGACAATATCATACTAATGTCGAGTTGGCGGTTCCCCCAACAGTAATGAATCACAACCAATCATATATTCTCTTCGTCCC
The DNA here is from genome assembly GCA_026898455.1 of Plectranthus barbatus. Classification (NCBI taxonomy): domain Eukaryota; kingdom Viridiplantae; phylum Streptophyta; class Magnoliopsida; order Lamiales; family Lamiaceae; genus Plectranthus; species Plectranthus barbatus. The sequence goes on along the minus strand of JAPKLW010005680.1, from coordinate 1,036 downwards.
ATAAAATTAATACTAATTTTCATTTTTAAATGTTTTATATATTAGTTTCATTATTAAAAATAGAAAAATAATTAACATTCACTCATAAATTATTAATTTTCCCGTATTTTTGTCTCTTTAGTTATTATACCGAAATTAAATGAGACTAACTCTATAGGACAAATAGAGTATTATATTATGTGCAACTTAAAACTATTAAAGTAAAAGAATATAATAAAACAAAAACCAACAAAACTTGTTGACTTAACCAATGTATAATATATATAAAACCGAATGGCTCGTGGAGATGAAGGCTTCAATAGCATTATCCGCAATGAAAGCCACCACAACTTTTTGAATGACACCTTTTGAAAAGAGATAATTTTTTGCAATTTAAAAAACAGTAGCGGATCTAGAAACTCACAATTGGGAATACAATATATAAATAAAATTAAATTAGGGTACATTATATAAAGATATACATTATTAAATAATCATAAATATATATACTCCCTCCGTCCCATTTTAATAATCTCATTTCCCATTTTCTTACGTCCCACTTTAATAGTTTCATTTCTAAAAAAAGTAATTTTTTTACACTCAACAATAAAATATTAATTCCACTCAACTCATTCTATACTCACATGCCTTGGTTATTGTGCCAAAAATAAATGAGACTATTAATGTGGGACGGAGGGAGTAAAACTGATTTTCCTAAGACTTGTCACTATAAATTATAGCCATGCATCCCTAAATAATAAATATCAAATATATAGATCAATTCTAATAGAATTTAATTTGTGTACCCCTATTTTTTTTAATAATATGGGATTATACCTATAACTATTTGCATTAAAATAAATTTTTTAGGTCTTATCTCTAAAATGAATCTAATTTGATTTGATACATTTTTCTCTAAAATTAAAGATTAATGCATGTTATTGAAAAATAATAATTAAAGTACATCAATCTAATTGATTTATAGATATCTTTCTAAAATATATAGATAGAGGGAAGGTCTTGGGTTAGGCAGCCTAAATGATTTAGGCGGGTTTTA